>JAUZND010038280.1:0-21535 GCA_034780555.1 Coelogynopora nodosa
CTGAATATGGACGCAAGAGAGGCTGGAGCCCTGGCTAGGAATCGGTTGGGATTTCGATATGGTGTCATCAACGCGCTAAAAGCGTACGATACTTGACGACGACGATATCTATATATATTGTTATAAAGGTTTTTATTTGAGTTTATTGTACCCTATATTTTTAGCTCTAGAAAAGTAAACTAAGGACACCTGTTTTCCAAAACGCGTTCAGAATAAATTTGCTTTCCCATAGAGTAATTAATAAATTGAGTAATTAATACATAGAGATTTCACTCTAATTAATTTCATATACATCGCGTTGTAAATTTTTGCCAATAGGAAATCGTTTTATTTTAATAAATTTAATGTAAATGAATAACAAAACAGCAGTGTTTATTTTTATAAACATGCGTAACTTGTCTATAAAATATAATTTATTGCCTGTAGGCCTATATATCTAAAACTGTTTTACTACGTTAACTATTTTACTGGTGTCAGTGTGTAAATAATTTTTTTGCAAAAGCTTTCGAGTAACAAGTTAGTAGTATTGAACTGCATAGGCCTACAGATCAAAATAAGAGTGAAATTTCGATGTATTAATTACTCTATGTGCTTTCCTAATCAAATATGCTTTTAAACAGAAGTTAATTGTGTTTATTTCTTTGTCATAAAATCTAATAATCAATAGATCAACAGTACATAGATCGATAATCAACATAGATCGATAATCAACATAGATCGATAATCAACAAGTATTTTAAAGTTTCAAATGTATTATACGTTTTAAAAGAAATTCTAATTCAATTTTTTTTTTATTATCTATAAGAAATATTCTGATAAATATGACGTATATAATAAAATGTGATTTTTTGAAAATCCTTCTAAAATATAACATTTTAGTTTTATATTTAGTTTCAAAATTTAGCTCTCTTCAACCACCAAGGAAATATGGGTTAAAGAAAGGATTAATTAGAAATTTATAATCAAAGAATTCTGATCAATCAATATTTTAACTTCTGATCAAGGACGAAAGTGGTGATAGGGATTTTTCTGATTCAGGTGATGATCCATGCAGCACCTGCTGTTATATTTGAACTCTGTTCAGTATCACTATCAATTGAATAAATAAATGTTTATTACACGGTTATACATTTTTTATTTTTAAATACTAATGTTGATAATAAAGCAAAACATATTTTTTTAATTCAATAATGTTCAGACATTCAGACTGCAAAGTTAAACAAACTCAGTATTGAAAGACGTTTCCTGTTTTTGAAGGCTAAAATCCTTGAGAATTTTGTATAGTTTTTGTCAATAATTATGTGAATGAACATAAATGTTAAAGTTGACCGTTATATATTACTTACATAAAATAATATAATATAATGTAATAGTTTATTAATCACCTTTTAATTGCTGAACCTATTCCATTGAAATAAAAGATGACACAGTATAAAAGCTAGACAGCAATAAAAGTGGAGTCGTAGGTCAGAAGTAAGAAGTAAGACATGTATAGTGTACTAACATGTATCGCTGTAAAGTAAATTTCGAACAATCAAGTTTTTTTTATCATTTCATCTAACAACAGGAGCGTTACAGCCTATAGGACAGCAGCGACAATAGCAGCGGCCGTTTTTATCCTTATTGTTACTGTCCCCTTTTCATGAAAATCTTGAAAATTCATGCCCTTCACGAATTGCTGCAAATGAACAAGCTGTCGAGTAGGCTCATGGGGTAATAACTAATAATTTATAGAGATGTTTACTATACACTCGCTAACAATTTTACATTCATTCATCTGAGAATAAAAGAGATATTTGCATAAAGAGAATGTGTTTTGAAACTGGATGCATTATATATTTTTATTTCAAATTTGAACACATTCTTCAATAATTTTTTTTAATTTAAAATATGCGATTTTATCTATACAATAAAAATTATATAGTGTGCTTTTTGGGGAAATGGCTACGGCCTTTTTAAATAGATTCCGAGGCCTCTGAACAATAAAATTTTAATTACAAAGATATATTTACCTTATGTATACAAAACATTCAATAAAGAATTCTAACCAGAAATTAACTATAAAACAGGGTATTCCGTATTTTAACCGACAGAATAAATCAGTCCGTTTACTCTTTAGCCATAATAAATAATTACTAGTTACTTTCAATAAGTGAATTATATATGGTCTGTTTCTTAGGTCTATTAACCACGGACCAACTTATTGAACATATGCAAGGGGGTAATTTTCCAGATATCCCTATTCGCGTCGCCCCAGGATGTCCCAATTCTCCACTAACCAATGCCTTTGGTGTATAGAAGCTGCCATAGGGAGCGAACCGGGGTCAAAACGTATTCAACAACTCCGAAACAATTACTTACAATCACTTGATTGCCAGTTTAACAAAATGAACAGACGTGCGGGCTTAAAAAAGGTTGCTGCATAAAAAACATCATCAAGACGATATAGTTAACCAAGTATAAAGACCGAAACAGGCATTTTCCAAATCAATGAATGTTGAGTTTATAGTACAGTATACTAGACATCTGGTACATGCAGTTGCCTCCCACTAATGAGCAGTTTAAAAAATGAATATTCTGAGATCATTCTGTTGAATGTTTGTCCGTAAAAGTAAGCATTTATTCAAAATTATTATTTTAAATGCAGTATATATAATTTCGTTAAGTCCAAATTTTTATACAAAGATTTATTTTATAATAATGTTACAAAATTAAAAGTAATAAATAAAAAAATTGTCACATTACAAAAAAATTAAAACAATATGTTTGTATAATTTTTGGAATTAATTTTAATAGCCGACATATTAATAATATTTTATTATTTTAAATTTAAAGTAATTCAGTATTATTTAATTATGTTATTGATATTTAGATATAAAATAATAAACATTGTCTCGCTATTATTAACAATTAAATTATTAAAAAAATTAAATGTTTATAATACCGCAACTTTAATAACAATATATTAAATTATACACATTATTTAATAAATTACTATTAATAATATTTCATAATTACTATTTCTTAATTGTATATAGTTACAATTTTTATATTAAATAATTACTCAATTGTGAACATTTTATAACTATTCAACTAATTCATAATAAATTCAAAACAATGATCTATAATTGATTAAATTAATCGATAATTCATCTATAATTAATTAGGTCAATATTTGACGTTAAAAAATTTAGAAGATAAAAAAATTATTGTAAATATATGATTGATATATTGGTTCACTTTTAAAATGTACATTACATGATTTTCATTATGACAAAATAGATAAATATTTTCCGATTCCGACATTTATCAATACTTTTTTATATTATTATTTCACTAAATTAATACTCCAATTAAATATTTTTGATAGTGTAATTTAAAATAATTATTCTTATTTGTTAATAATAATATTTGGATTGTTTATAAAGATTTATTACGGATTATAATGTTATATTAAGTTTTTCACTATAGTATGGTAGTCAAAATAAATGTATTTATAATATTATCAAATATATGCCTCGAACGAAAATATTAATTTGCCATATTTAATATATCAAAAGACGGAACAAATTTGATTTTATGTAGGGCCTACACACACACATTATGTACGTATGCAATTGCCATATTCAACCATAGAAGAGCTGTAAGACAATAATATATATTATATCAAAATGTGTATATATATATATAATAAATTAATGCAATACGAAGGATAACTTGTAAACATATTGCGTTTAATCAAGTTGTTCAATAAAGTTAATAAAAAAATTAAAAAGAAATATTAAAGCTGTCTATTCATGTTGCAAATCAAATAGTAATTTTTACAGTATTTTAATAAAATTGTTCAGAAAATTCATTGATTGTTTAAATTTAATGTAGTTTATTTGGGACAAAAGAGCAAAGTTTTATAGATTTTATTTTAAAAGTAAAACTGTTTTATTTTTATTTTACTACTGGTAAATAATTTAAAGTAGCATGCTTAAAAATAACTTTATTCTGTAAAAGTTAATCGTAATATATATATATATTTGATGATTGTATTAGGGAAACTGCGTAAAATATGTTATAGTGTTGCTAGAAGTAGCTTATTAGCATTGGTATCTATTATGCAAAATATGTATCAATAAAAAAATCAAAACATTTCATAGCTTAAATTTACCAATCTTAATATTAAGTAAAAACATTGTTTCACAGAGAATTTTATATATATTTACATTTATTTTTTATGCTACATTTCTCAATGATCCTTTATGATTATACTACAAAATTTACGTACCCTATTAAACAATATAAAAGTTATATATCTATAAGAAACTCTTTTGCTTATTCTCTGTGCTACTGACAAACCTATAATTTATTTTTAATTTTAACACAATAAAAATAAATAATTAGAACACGCATATTTTATAATCAATATGCATCTGACAATAAAATAAATTAACTTATAGTTGTCTTGACTTATTTATTTGATTCGACGACAGACTTCACTGAGTTGCAATAAATCCTTTGAGTCCTGTTTACACAGATTTGGAGAAAAAAATGCGAAAAAGTCATACAACAATACACCTAAATTTACATCTGAGTTGACAATAGGCGAAGAAATTAATTGAATTGCCTGGGAAATTCGGGATAAAGAATGCGTAGGTCTGTGAAGATGACACTGGATAATATATGTACTGTATAGTAAAACTATATACTCAAAAGAAAAAAGAAATAACGAATGACCGTTATCCATATAGTATGAAGTATGAAAAACTGAACAAATGTTCGCTGTAGGGAGGAGCAAAAGAGCAAAGTTTTCGACTTTTGTTCTCGAGCAAAGGCAAGTGTGAACAACAATTTGATATGAATTATCTTTTGTTTTTACTCATGAACAAGTGTGCCGCTTGATACCAAAATTACAGTGACATATAGGATCCAGATTCCTGATTGGTTGAGAAATTAAAATAAAATAAAAGCGAACAGCCTCACAATTTTAAATACTTTTTATATTATGTATAATAATTAGTAAGCATACTTATATATATATATATATATATATATATTGAAAGAGTTAAGTGTAAATAATAAACAAACATTATTTAGTTTCGACGAATGCTTGTTATAAGACGAAATGTAGAAATTAGTATAATTATAAGTTAGTAGGATACAAAAAACTAGGAACCAAGATGTAAATAGCACATTATTAAAGGATACACCAGATTCGCAAAACAAATATTTGTTTACTAAGTTATAGTTAGAAAATATACAAACATATAAAACGTATATTAATATATAATATTATAAAAAGTAGCCAATCACAACAAACAAATTCTTTTGTAATTTAGTATATGAAACAATGAAAAACGGGAGAAATATAATATAACAACTCAAAAGATTCAAATATACAGATACAGAAATATAATATAACAACTCAAAAGATTCAAATATACAGATACAGAAGCACATTCATCGTATGTTTAAAATATAAAAACTATTTTATATTATCAATATTAACCCACATAGATAATATATTCTACAGAATTAAATCTACAGATTTGAACATAAGTAGTATATAGCCGAATCGGTACCCAGTTATATTCATTTTCAGCACTAGATTCGACTTCAGAATTAGTCAGACCAATTCAATAGAATTTTATAATATAAAAACAACTTTATACTATCAATAGTGACATAAATATCCCATCAATGCTGCTTATTTACGTATAAGTAGTATATGGACGAATTGGTACACTATATTAATTTCCATCCCCAGATTCTGCTTCAAAATTTGTGACATTATTTCTACGTATTTAAATAATTTAAAACCTACGTGATATTATCAATATTGACCCAAATAAACTATTTATATATACTAATAATTTACATATAAATAGTATATAACCGAATCGGTATATTTTATACATTTCCAGCACCAGATTGTATAATTCCAGATAGTGCTGGAAATGAATATAAATATATATTAATATATAATTTAGAAACGCCTATATGTATACTATAATATGTAAATAAGTAGTATGGATGGTATATTTTTGGTCAATATTGATAGTACTATAAAGTAGTTTTTATATAATTTTTATCTGCATGGTGATGGAAATGAATATAGTGTAACGATTCGGCTATATACTACTATAATATGTAAAAAAAGTAGTATATATGGTATATTTGAGTCACTATTAATTGTGTAAAGTAGTTTTTAAAATGTTAAGATCCGAGGAAATGGTCACACTAATTTTGCAGGGAAATCTAGTGCTGGCAATGTATATAATGTACCGTTTCGGCTTTATACTACTTATATGTAAATTGGTCGTATTAGATAGTTTATTTGGGTAAATATATATAATAAAAAATAGGTTTTATTCTATTTAAATCTGATAAAATTTTCTCTGTTTTTTATGTTTGTTCTGGTGCTGTAAATTAAAATAGTGTACAAATTCGGCTATATACTCTTATGTGTAAATTTGTAGTATGGATAGTCTATTTGGGTCAATATTGTTAGGATAAAAAAGTTTTTAAATTTTAAAAATCCATTGAAGTGGACTTACAAATTTTAAAGTTGAATCCTAAAATGAATATAGTTTACGGATTCGACTATATACTACTTGTGTAAATATGTAGTATATATTATCTATTTGTGTTAATATTGATGATATAAAATATTTTTTAAATTTTTAAACATCCGATGAATGTGCTTCTAGATCTATATATTTAAATCTTTTGATTTGGTAAAGCTGTTATATATTTGTCACGTTTTTCAATGTTTCATATACTACTACAATCACAAAAATAAGTAAGTTTGTTGTGATAGTCTACTTTTTGTATAGTATTACATGTTACTATACAATGTACGTTACTTGTTTATTTATTCTCTTATTACAACTTCATAAAGAAATTCATTTTTTGCTAATCCGAATATAGTGCTATTTACATATCAATTAACAACCATTACATTTTTCAGTATTTAATTGAGGAATAATTATTTAAAACATAATGATTTTTAACTGTATTAGAATAACAACAGTAACACAAATCAATAAATGTAATTTGTTCCTGAAATAAAGAAACGACAATAATGTAGTTATATAAATAATTATTAATTTAACAATTACAATCATGCTTAATAATATCTTCCAATGTTACGTTTATTATAACAGAAAATGGGTAATAAATTTTATGAATCAATTTTCAAACTTAATATTTTGCATTCAATTATCAGTGATGAAATGAACTTTCAAAAAAATACTCGTATGGTTTTTATTGCCAATATGTCTTTTATTATTCACGCAATATGTACTCACTTAAAATTGTTTAAATAACTTGATATTAAAATAATAAACAAACATCAGTTTATATATACCTACATGTGATCCAGGGGACAAACGGTTTCTACACTTGAGGTTAATTCATTTGAATAATTAAATAATAAATAAGACATCGATACATTTTCTATCGAAAGTCTTTTGTTTATATCATCAAAAATAAATTTTCGAAGCTGTAAAAGGGTAACTAATTGCACTCTGTCCGTGTCAAGAAAACAAAGACCTCTTGAAAACACAAGTTAATACGAAGAATGTGCCTGGAAAATCATCCAAAATTTACACTTCTAGCAACTAAATTTCAGTGAGCTTTATATTACTGACAATAAAGTAAATCAGTTCTGTTGTATTGACAACAATGCATACTGCTGCTCTGAATATTGCATTAAAGGTTTACCCTGATGCACCTTAAATTTTTTTATATATCAATCAAAAGATAAAACATTTTTCAGATAGTAAAGCCTTTTTAATAAAGTATCCCCCCCCCCACTATCCCACTGGAATTTCTTCGATATAATAGCAGGGCTAAAGCAAGATACAGTATTAAATGATTATTTTAGCTAATATTAAAAAGACAACCAATAATGTATGTACCAGTATATAATTGATAAATGGAAAAAACAACAAACAACAATTCACAATGAATATAATAATAAATCAGAAATTATTTGAGATTAATCAAGCCCGGTTTAGTGTTTCTTTCTAATATGCACGGTAGGTTAGTCCAACCGGGATAAAATCTTATTACAATTATAAATTGAATTGATGACAAGTAACAAAAATAGTCAGAGATGGAGAGTAGCAGATACGATCATAATTAAATAATTGTTGCAAATAGTAGTTCATAGGTACGAGTCACTTTAAAAATGCCCCGGTTTGTGGATGTCTTGTATTATGCAAGCGACAAAGCGTATGGAAATATACCTCATGGTTTCTCCTGATCGGTGATCATTTACTTATTACAATAACTAGATACAGGTAGGGGGGTTACGTAAGTATTCCCCGTTGTTCATTACAAAGTGAGATTGATCGAGAGGGTAGAACAATACTTGAAGGCGTGCTCGCACATACAACAATAGCTGTGGGTTTAAACCAGAGTAAGTTTCTGTAAAAATAAATATGTTATTCAGCAAATTTTAACGGGACCACAAAGTATTAGAATAAAAACCAAATAGAAAT
The DNA here is from genome assembly GCA_034780555.1 of Coelogynopora nodosa. Classification (NCBI taxonomy): domain Eukaryota; kingdom Metazoa; phylum Platyhelminthes; order Proseriata; family Coelogynoporidae; genus Coelogynopora; species Coelogynopora nodosa. Next base: position 8,496 of record JAUZND010038280.1, read on the forward strand.
ATCTACGTACAGTTTTAGAAAAAAAAATTATATGTTCTTGTGAAATCATAATGTAAGCATAGAAATATACCCCCGCACAATTTACAAACAATTATTGAGTAACATTTTGGATCAGTGGCTATAAACAAGGAAAAGTCCATCAAAAATCTTGATTTTCAACCTCGACGCCCTGAATTATTTGAAGAAGTAAATAAGTAAATGTGTGAAATCAGGGCACAGAATGAGCCACAGAAATAACAATCATAGATGTCTTTCATACTAAAAGACTGAACGATCGGCCCACCGTCCTTTACACATGGCGGGTGACAATCTCCGAATAGGGTTGGATTATAATGTGTTAGGGTGACACGGGGCAGTCAACTATACGGCTGGATTGGTGATGACCATATTGCTCACGGGCATACAGGCGTACATGACACCGCGTATGAAGAGGCCGATTGCAAGAATATATATGCCTAAAAAGGTAAACATCAAGTTTCAGATATTACATTTATTTCAATTAAATAACCAATATATTTAGCGTAATAAATAGTTCAAGTTAATAAAAAAAATCATATCATCATACGAAATATCGGATACTCCACTCATCATTTTTTACATAATCAGGTATGAGGGGGGTGTTGGAATCCACCCACGCTTTAAGCTAATTACGGGTACAGTTCACAAAATCAATTATTTCAATATTTTTATAAAAATATTCTTAATAACAATTCCATTGATCACAGACAGACTATAAACAATACAAACAAGGAATTTGAACATTAGCCCGCCTTCCTCAAATTCGGCAGATCATGGATTTCACATCCCACGCTCTCTGATCAATAGGCTGTCTCAAAATTGTGAAAGTAGAAAATGACAAACTGAAACAGTTGTAGAAAACAATACTAGTCGCCATGTCCCAATGTGTTACCATAGAGAACTGGCTTCCTATGGGTCAATAGGTGCCCCAATGAAAGCGTCAATTTCAGTTGACCAGTGTGTCCTCAACAGTTTCTATTTTGACATTAAATTGAAATGTTTATTTGAAAAGTTATTACTCAAATAACAATTCGGTAAAGAAGATGTTATAAAGCGCAGTGATTTCGGGACGAGAAAACTCTAAAGTAAATAACGGAAGACTATAATAAAATAACCCGTGGGTTCCTTGTCAATATTGGGTCCGTCTCTATATGACATATTTAATCCCACATAGATTAACAGAGTCACTCACCTATCCACACCACGTAGATTCCACCGTGCCCCTTAGAATATGCTAATGATGCGAACTGAAATACAAAGTAAGATACACACAATAATATACACACGTAAGAAGCGTAGACCCAAATAAAATAATAAAATTCTGATAGCGATGCTCAACAAACAAAGTTTAGTCACAAGCAATACTCTTAACAAGTTTACCGCGTGTATGAATATATCAGCAGGACATTATTAGAGATTAAAATAACAAAACTGAGTCATTTGAGCAAACAGAATGGGGAATAGAACCAAGTTATTTCACATGTAGTTATAGGGACGGAAATTGACTGAACAGCAGACCTGACCCTGTTGAAGTTTCATTACGCATGTATTTTAATTTTAGATCTATAGAACCAGACAAAAAACATTAATAGTAGTTATTATCAAATAACGTGTGAACATTCATAATAAAGTAGACAAACAAACAAAGCTGTTATCAATCTACTATTGCAATAAGCTCGATATATTTATGTACATATACTATGTAGTACCGTTAAGTTTGCTAGTTGAACGTATATGTTTAAACAGCTATTCCATGATATCCTTTTAACTTGTTATACGAATTAGGAAGCAAAGTACAGCCAGCCAACTTATTGGAAGTCAATTACTCAGTGTACAAGTGTATATAATACAACCTGTATTGTAACCATTCAGAACAAGTACCATGACCGCAACACTGTGTATTACACCATCCGATTAGTGTAAGCAGAGCATTGGTGATCGCTTTAGCTATGTAGAGCTTAGGACGATCAGCCAAAGCTAGAATCAGGGGTTATACTAATACAACACTGTATACATGTATTTACTTGATTGATGCTAACACTATAAGCAGGTGTGTATGTAATATGAGCAAATATGTCGGGAAGGAAGAATGAATTATTTTAAATTTTAGATTGATAGGAAGAATGAATTATTTTTAAATATAGATCTGATTATAACCCATTTTAAGCATAGTAGACTTAATTATCGTCAACAGAAAGTACAAAGTAAGTAAGTACCAATCACCATCCCGCATCTTGCTATAATTTATATCTCAGGGAATTGTGTGACTTTTAATTTACATAGTATATTACAAAATACCAGGAACAAATAATATATATTTGGCTATAATTAATTAACGTAGACCATCTGTAATTTTTATTCAAAAAAACAATTCATTCGTATATAGCGAAATCTATAAAATAAATATCTGCAATCTTTTTTATTAATATAGACAAACACTCAAATTAGAAATCATATGGACGACTGTCACTTTATCGCAGCAACGAATTGCGCAAGGGCTAATAGGCGCTTTCTTTGTGGGCGCAATGTCACGAGGATAGAACCTACCAGGACGAATTTTCACGGAAGCATTATGTTCATGGGGGCTATTTTCATTTGGGCGTGCTTAACGAGAGCGTATTCATTCCTAAAGAAATTAACGCTGGTCATTTCAATCTGATAAATGTAGCCTTTTAATAATGTTTATGTTTTCTAAATTGGCCACTGAGGAGGTTAAACATAGCATTCTCATATAAAAGTAATAATTATTATGCATTGAGTGGATTACAATTTGTTTTATCTTTTTATAGATATTTTATATATTAGGAAGAGCTTGTTTTGTCGTATTTAACAGCTGAGTAAAATATAAAGTAGTTGTAGAGATTTGTTTTAAACTCACTTAATATTTTTTGTGAGCATTTATTTTCAACAATGAACATCATCAGAGATGAACTTAAAACAAAATTGTACGAAGGGCGTCGGATACAATTATGTTGTTGAATAAAATTCAAAATGAGCAATTTAGAAAAATTAGAGCATATACGTTTCCACAAATGAACCAAGTTCTCATAATGAGTTAACATATTAACTATAAACGAGCTATAAAGCTATACTTGTAACATTATTTATTATTAACGTGAATGTTGAATATAATACCAAAGCATGTATATTTGAAACGACATAGCACTGTCTATGTTAAATCTGAACCCTCGCCTATGTAAATTATGTTGGGAAACTTGTTATAATAATTGGTATTGACTTTAAAATGTGGCAATTCGCTCTAGTTAAGTTCGCCAAACGAAAATAGCCCTCATGAACATGCGTTCCCGTGAAAATTCGCCCTTGTGTTTTGTGCCCAGGTAGCATTCGCCCTCGTGACAATGCGCTCATAAGAAAATCGCCTGAGCGCCGATTAGCCTTTTGCGCAATTCGCTGCTGCGGTAAAGTAACCAAATGACAGTCGCCCCGCGGTTTCGCCCATATGACAATTCGCACTGGCGTAGTAGAACGAAAGCACTTGTTCAATAGGATTACTTTTCTATACAAATTGATGTTTTTAAATAAATACAGATTGATAAAATTCATGCATATTTAAAAATGTTATTAAAATTAAATGCTTGACTTTTTTAATCCGTAATTTCGATGCCTGCAAAAACCATGGTAACACCAAAAGTGACAGCAGACTGACAGGAACACACAGGCAACCTACCGTGACCCCGATTCCGATCCCGACGCACACGATGCTGGCAAGGATGAAGGCGATCCATCGTATTCTGGCAAACGTGGGCCCCACCGAGGTCACCTGGTGGCAGTGAGGACAGCGCGCGGCACTCGAGCGCTCGTGTGTCGTCAGGATGAAGGGGGAGCCGCACACCGCACAGGTGATGTCCACACTGGGCACCCCCCCTGGCAGCCCCAGCATGCCCTGCTGTGCATGCATGCTGTTGATACCGCCGCCGCCACCTCCCACACTGCCGCCAGGAGTTGCCAGGGTGATGACACGCTTGCAGTTGTCCCGGGGGCAGCCCACCCGGCTGGAGCCCGACTTGCAAATGAGAAGGCAGTTGCAGGGACAGCGGACGTACTTCTTCCCGGGGGGTGCCGCCTTTACCGGCTGAGGGCACGTGGGGGAGACAGGGGGGTTTAGACCGGCACAGGCACTCCTAGCGGTTCCAGCACTCGTACATTGTTTAATAAGTCACCATATATAAATTGATACGAAATAAATTATTGCTGAATATAGCACAGCAATCACAGATATAAACTTTTATATACTACCAATTACTAAGTGAAAAATATCTATCTGTACAAATCAGGGTAATTTTTATATAAGAAATTTGATTAAAAAGTAAAAATAATTCATCATAAATAATAAATGTAGATTAATAGTACGGAAGTACGAAAAACATAGATTCGACCATTCCCTCCCTCACCCACAGTAAGAACCTTATGAAATTATTAAATACAAAGTATAAGGAGTGTCGATATATGCGGTTAGGTTTTCGACCATAGTTTAGTAGATCATTTTGTATTAAACTATTGGTAACTTTGTAAAATGTTCAATGAATTAAAAGTAACATTTTGCGAATTAAATTATTATTTAAAGATATCATGAAATCTGCATTATTTCGTAAAGAATTATACTGCATATCTATTTTAGAGTACTTGAAATGAAGTAATATTATAATCGTTATTTATATATCATATAATACTACAAATACATATAAATGTAATGCAAAAATTAATTTATATATAGGATCCGTGCAAGTTTATAAAATCGATTTGGTGTTTGGGAAAACACTCAATTATTGAATATTTATACATACAATGTATAGCTAATAATATACCTAATTAATGATGACATAATACAAAGTATGGTAGCACAGCAGTACTATACCTATAAAGAGACGACATCGCCTAGTAAATAAAAAAATCGGAACCACAAAAAATATATAAATTAGTCACGTTTAAAATATCGTGACAAAATTAGAATTAAATTTAAAATCATTTCAGAAACATTACCATTTCTTTCAATGTAAAAAGGAGAAACAGAGATATATCAAAAAAAATTGACCCTCATGTAAACTATATCCGATTACATTAAAAATCGGTTAATGGTCCATCGAAGCTTAAATTCAAAACTTAAGGATTGTTGATTGGACCCTTCGAAAATTAAGAAAGGAATCTTGACTAGTCAAATGTCCCATTTTCTACCACGTCAAACTACTAATTTGACCAAACTAACGAGAATGCTTTAAGTATATAACGGAATTTAACTGAACATCACTGCTGCGCTTTTATAAAGGGGCTTTCTTTTGTCAGGTGAAAGAAACAAAACTATTGAAGAAAAATATGTGTTTGTGCTTCTCGTACAAGCCAAAAATATATATACACTAGTGCGACACCGCTATAATTTATTGTGGAAGCATAGTATAAAAATGACAAAGGATAAATTGATGTTTAAAACATGATGTGTAACAATATATGGTGGAATACTATAATTCATTAATTAATGTAAATTCTAATCATATCATGTCTAATTAATTAGCTATATATTAGTTATATAACTTTTTGAATAAACACAGACCATAGAATTTCATGCAACTAGTTTACACATAAAGAATATAAAATAAAACTCAAATCCAAATTCAGCAAAACTGGTTTATTAGTGATTTATGGTTATGAAAACTCTAGTGTTAACAATTAAATACAAACTAACAAACTCAATGATCAAAGTCCCTTTATTACATTCGTAAAAGAACGTTGTTTTAAATTATATTAAGAATAAGAATCGTATTATATAATGAGTCAAAACACTTAAAACAATTGTATGTAAACAGTTTTTAAATATTACTTATTTAAATAAATATTACTATACTTATTACATAAAAAATGAGATAGTATCTGGAAATATTACAAAAGTATTTAATATTAATTTAGAATCAAATTATTTATATATAATGTTTCTACATTAATCTAGTCCAATAATTATGATAAGTATTGCAGTTTTTCTTTCTCTAACTACCCACATTAATGCTTTCTTCTTTATTTTTCAAACTATCACGAGAATAAAGCCCCCTTTGCAATGCTAGATCCTGAATGAAAGCCATCAATTATTTTGTTTCGGGTATGATCAAACACTGATTATTTTACCTAACATAAAAGCTTTCCTTTATTCTGCATACGTACGTCGGACATAAAAAATTAAATAATAAAGTTATATAAATGGGAATAGTTACTGTCGCCTCGCCACAGTCTTGACATTTGACAACAAGTTGATTCTGCTTCCCCTCCAAACTGACAATATGCTGGCAGACCTGACAGTTGATAGTTCTGTGACCTCCTGGAGCTACATCCGGCAGCACTGGCTCAATTCCAATGCTATGGAAGACACGGCTATCTGACACAGATACATCGACTGCAATTGTACAAGGCATGGGATTATGCATACAGAACGCACATATTATCAGTTATCAGAATACAAATAGTAACAAAAATCCTTTTTAAGCTGTACTTAATATTATATATTGTAACTAATACATTTTTATTTAACTGTTTCATTCAACTGTATGAGTAACAATACATTTTTCACATCATTTTATATCTTAGTATAAAGCATGCAATAAAATAAAGTATACATTAGAAAACGACCAATTGACTATGCAAAATGAACAATTAGGATAAATATAATAAATGCCACAAATAAATATTGATAATAATTAGTCATAAGATATGTAACAAATTTTAGTTTGTGTTTGTAAATAGAGGGTCAATTTTTACAACAAATTAATTAAATATTTACGTTTTTAATAGTTTTATCAGTGAAATTAAATTTAAATAACATGGACACTGAATACTTATTTTTAATCTTAGGAAGATTCATAAATATAGCAAAAATGGCTAGCAAACAGTTAACAAACAAAAAACTATATTTGTAGACATAAGAAATAATAAAGTCTCTAATAAGCATAATGGTCTTTCAAATAAGAGATTTCGTTTTTAACTAAAAAGCAGATTTTTTGCAATAGAAACATTAAGTTTATTAATAAGGTCATTTAAACAACAAAAATATAATTTTTTATGTGAACCATAAGTATTCAGTGCAATGTTGGAGGGGGTTAAAAAGTGTAATTGGTTTACAATTGATAATATGGCCAACACCACACACAACAATATTCAGACCAAAAGTTGCAATAGAACTTAGATCCAATAATATTCTAAAATAAGAAGAATATATTTGATAGTATTAATAGTATCTGACTTCAGAGGAATAGTATAGTAGTAAAAAAATTACACTTTAAGATCAATAATAGTATGACCAAATTCTTTAAATGGTATTTGACCTTTAGTAGAGACAATAAAATAATAGTGATCATTAATCTAGTTTTAACAGTTTGAGTAGTCATACTTACATACTGAGAAAACTACAACATTTAGAAGAAATAAAATGAATAAGACATTTGATGAAAAAATATAAATTGTGGCTTTTACTGATATGGTGTTATGAGCACCTAACATTACTGATAAAAATGGCTGAGTTATTAAAATAAGTAATTAAGTAAAATTAAAAATCAGTTAACTGCAACAATAATGTTAAATGTATCTAAATTGTCAGTGATCAATACTATATTCAAATAAATAAATATATAAACAAATGAACTATATATTTAAATCGAATATTTAAATGATTTGTTAATATTTAAATGGTTGTCTCAATTATAACACTCAATTTTGTTGTTGATTACAGGTTTTTTCGATTGATTAAATTATTGCTTCTCTATATCTTAGATTAATGCAATTTTGGTCTTTGAGGATAATAGATGTTATAAATTTCGCTTTACATATTCTGTGATGTCATTAAAAGTTTCTAGTATTCAGTGATGTAATTTTTGGAATATGGTACTGCCAATATAATTTTAATCACAACAAGTACATTGCATATGATATATGCAATTTTGTATATTGCACTCATTTTTATATGTCATTGAACAGTTAGGTAATGTGCAGATGTCAGGAATTTCTTCCAGCTTTAGTGCATGTCCAAGAGTATAGGATCTTTGGTACAATCTGATTGGTAGACCCACCGATTTGAAAATATTTGTTATTTTTCTGTCAATTTTATCATTAATGAATGGAAAATTCAGATAATGGTATTTCTTTGTGTGATGTTGTTTATGTTTTGTTCTTTATTGTTTTTTTTTTACTTATTTGATTGGTTGTATTTAGTGGATATCCATTGATAGCAGCATAGATTTTAATTCGTAAATATGATTTCCTGCTTCGGATTTTGAGAAACATATGAATAAAATTAAGTTTATTTCATTACATGCAATCTTTTCTTTTGATTTCAATTATATTTTGTATAGCCGTATTGTAGTCTGCGAATAAATTTTGTTTTACAGATTTCTTATAAAAATGTTGTGGTTTCACCAATGGTCCTAATAGTAACTGAAAAATCAAAAAGATTAAGACAGTTATCACAGTTTGGATGTTCAATATTAAAATGATTATTTTGTTTTGTTGGTAAAGATGGTGTTGGATATTTTCATCTTCATGCTATATTTTATCAACCCTATATGAGTAGAAGTAAATAAAGCTATAGTTTCTAATGAGTCCATGAAAATGACGGCTCGAAGAACAGAGATACTGTTTCTCATTGCAATTACTACTATTTTCTTGTAGATATTTTGTTTGAATGAGAAAAATATATTTTTTAAAACAACTTTTAGTAATTAATCAATTTGTAATAGTTTTAAAAAACATTTGAATTATGGATTGTCTTTAAACTTTTTGAGTAAAGCTTGTCTAGCCACAATCTGAAGTATACAGAGCTACAACATCAAATGGATAATTGAATTTAATATAAGTATTAGTGTTTAGATAGTATAATGTTTCAATTAGTTGATGATTACTTTTAAGGTAAACAGTAACTATTTTAAGTATATGCTTAAGTAATTTAGTAAGTAACCTAGTAATTTTAGTACTAGGAGAATTTCTACTTGAAACTATTGGTCTAATCTTTAAATCTAATCCTTTCTTATGTGTTTTGATGAGGTGATAACATTTCGGAAGGTTGGAATTATTTATAGTGTATTTAAATATGAGTTTTCTTGGCAGTTTTAAATGATCTGCTCTAATTTTCTTCTCAATTGTTGGGGCTGTCAATCTTGGTACTCTACTGTTAGAAGCATTTCAAGTCTGTTCAATAAGCTGAGGTGTAACGAGAACATGTTCTGCATTCCAGCCTTACATTATTAAGACATATTAAGAAACCACTAGAACTGCAACAGTATTAGACTGTTAACTAATTTCTCTTATTAGTTAATATGCTGGGCAATATAGAGAAGAATCACCCTATATGCATTTCCATTGGGAATTGCCCAATTTCCATTGCCAATTTTTTTAACAATCTTTAACAATTTTTCTGTAATGAAGGAAATTATATCTAGGTGTCCAATTTATATCTAACAAAAACTAAAAATTACAAATTTCGACTTAAAATTTTGTAATTGGTAAATCAGAAAATATAACTGTTTCTTTTGTTAAATGTCCTTTTTAATACCCTGAGAGATTTTTTTTCTTTGGCAAAACTGTGCCAAATAACAAGACAGATTATAGTTGAGTCATCTTTTGAAAAAAAATCTAACTGCTGAAATTGTGATTTTTTATGATCAAACTTCCATACTTCCATCCATTATAAAATATTATTTAAAATATTTATAAATTTATGAGAATATTCCTTTACCTCAAAATGTTTTTATCGGACAACTAGATTTAATATTTAAATTATTGTTATCTAAATGCTTATTATATAAATGAATAATAATTATAATTTTATATCTATAAGTTTTGAAAGATGTATAAATAGGAAAGAGTTTATGTAAATAAAATAAATATTTTAAATTTGTTTTTTTTGCAAACCATCACATCAGCATTTTTTAAATTTGATTTTTATCAGTTTAAAACTAAATAGGCATGCTTTACAACTTTCTAAAATATCAACTCTCTGCAGTGTTTACTTTCTCCTAACAAATTTTTCCATAATCATCAAGAGAATGCTAGTGTACACAAATGCTACACTGATCCTTTTTTGGTTTGTGAAAATCAATATTCATAGTTCCAAAAATGTTGTAATAAGTTGCATAACTTGCATGTGGAAAATACTGTTTGTCAGATTTATACATTTTGTACATTCTGCTAACTGAAAGTGTCCAATTCAAATACTGGTTTTTACTGCCTCTTCTTACATAGTGTGCTTCAACCTGTGGAAACAGATTAATGTGGCTTTCTATAACTGTGTTCATAGTCAAATACTATTCATGTCTGACTTTTTGCACTCTCCCTCTTCCTTCTGGAGATAAAATTCCATTGGTGTTTAATTACTTCAGGGCCATAGAAACCTGTCATTCAGAAATGCCAAGTCTTGCCCACTGGGTAAACAATTCCCTCAACTGTTAAAGTATACTTGTGAATGCTGGCAATTTTTTTACAGAAACAGCTTTAGAAGTTACAAGAGGCCCATTTAATCTGCATTCCTGTGTGAAGCTTCCCAGTGGTTTAGTAGCTCACAATTTAGATGTCTTAAGATGGCCCAGCTAGACTGTCCTGATTCCCAGAGAACATGTACCATGTCCTCAAGTTTTGGTTGTTTACATTTAACCATTATCAAAAATCTGAATGCAGTACAGTACATTATAAGCTCATTATAATGTGCTTTTAAAATTGGAAATTTAAATCTATGAGGTTAATTATATTGTAAACAATTGGTTAGACACTGTTAATAGATTCAAATTTTGAATTGCAGTTCAAATCATACAAGCCTAGAATTGCACCTTATAATTCTTGTCTAGACATTTGAGCTTTTATTTTGAACAAGGTAGCAAGCAATAATGAAATATAACTAAACTGTAATATTTTTTTATTAAGCATTGTACAAGACATACAACAGTTTCTAAAAAATATACACTTTATTACAATTTTTTACAAATTGTTGTAAATTATTAGTTAACTTTTTATATATTTCATAGAAATAAATTTTATTTATAATATATATGTCAAATGTTTTATTATTATTATTTCAAAAATCTAAACAATTAATAAAAAACTGAGTGAATTAGCTAAAATTTCAAATTTAGAGAAATTAAAATAGGTAGTAGTAAAAATTTTTTTTAGAATACAACAGTTAATAAAAAAAACCATTGATATAATTGTAAAATATTACTATTAAATAATGGCCATAGTTAGCTACATGCCACACCACGTTAAAACCACTTTGTTAAATAAAAGTATTAGGCATGTAAAAATAGTTTTTATTATGGTATCAGGTCAAAACATACCCAAGTTAAAATGTAACTAGGTCAAAACATACTTTGTTCATGGTTAGTCAAAATATTTACTTATAGTTCAAGAATAATTATAAATGTTAATTTTTATTCATAAAAATAATTAGATTCAAAATTGATCCAAAAATGAAAGTCATGGCATAATGAAGACAGACTTATGATGTAAAATGTATAATAATAGTATGTCTTTAATATGCATACTCAGTGACGTGCCCAGGATTTCAGTAGGGGAGGTGCACAGCCACCCTGGTGGGGCACAGTGACGTGCTCACTATTTTTTAATAAATACAATAAAAATGTATTTTTTATCTAGTCTAATTTTATTTGCGAAAGAAGTAACACTCTCCATGAAATGTATTTTTATCTAGTCTAATTTCATTTGCAAAAGAAGCAATGCTCTTCAGAAAATGTATTTTTTATCTAGTCTAATTTCATTTGTGAAAGAGGCACCGCTCTCCAGAAAACATATTTTATATCTAGTCTAATTTCATTTGTGAAAGAAGCAACGCTCTCCAGAAAATGTATTTTTATCTAGTCTAATTTCATTTGCAAAAGAGGTACTGTTCTCCACTAAATGTATTTTTATCTTGTCTAATTTCATTTGTGAAAGAAAACATATTTTTATTTAGTCAGACAAATTTCATTTGTGAAAAGGGCACCATATTCCAGAAAATGTATTTTTATCTAGTCTAATTTCATTTGCGAAAGAAAACGTATTTTTATCTAGTCTAACTTCATTTGTGAAAGGGGCACTGATTTTTGCTGAGTCTGAGGAGGGGGCATGTACCCAGGTGCGCCCTCTGGTGTGCACGTTACTGTCACTGATACTGTTAGAAATTCATTTCTAATTTGTAACATATTAAAATATTTTTTTATTTAATTTTCAACAAAAATAAATGGTCATTTTAACTTATAACTATAATATATATAACTGCAGGGTATGTTTTGACCTGGTGTGTTTATTGTTTTGACTGCAAACCATTATTATAATCCTGATCATATTTATTTTATCTGAAACAATTAATACCATTAAGTCAAACAAGGAACAAGAAAAAGTACTGAAATAAACATGTGAATTAACTTTATTTTTGATTTTGTAAGTTTGAGTGTGTTTTTGTTAAAAGTTGCTTGCCATTTGGATACAGATTGCCAAAATTTGTAATTGACATTCAAGGGCGTAGCCAAGGGGGGTGCGTAGGGTGCGTATGCACCCTCCACACTCACTGACCTGGAGTTCCGCTTGTATGCTATAATATTTTTTTGGTGCTATTCCATCACATATGCTGTGTAGACACATGCATTTTGTCTCTATCATAGAAGTATAATAGTATATAAGACCTAGATATGAAGTAAACAGAAAAACGCAAACTAGTTTCGGTATCTCATGAGACTTGCAAAATATCATCTTTACTTATCTAATGCAGGTTAAATTGTCAAAGTTTCACATATCATCTTAAGAAAATGTTTAACTTTTTATAAATGCCTCGCAGACTAAAATTTTCATCTTTGTTATAAATAGTTACTTTGAGTTCTCGTGTATAGTTACTACTTCTAGTCCACCTCTCTTGTATATCATATATGATGCTTATAGACACAACATTTTAGAAATTTGAATTATTTTATAACATTAAAATATTTATTTATTTAAACTTCATAAACATTCCATGGCATTTACCTTGCTTCTTTCTATTTTTTATGATT
>JAUZND010038291.1:0-21534 GCA_034780555.1 Coelogynopora nodosa
ACTCCAGAACTACCTGCAGCACATGCACTGACAGGGTGTGACACAGTAGCGCTGTGCTTCGGTATCGGGAAAGCAGCTGCAATGAAGCTTGTGAAGATTGGCCATTCCATTCAGAGCATTGGTGAATTTCACGTCAGCATGAAAAACATAATGACCAGAGCCACTTAATTTATGGCTGCATGCTATGAAAGTACTAAGAGCTATGTCTGACGTGTGCGTTGATGTATGTTCAAGAAAAATGCCTAGAGGAAAAGGTACAGCAGCTCCTGCGCTGGAAAATCTCCTACCCACCACAGAGGCTTTCGACATGAATGTGAGAAGAGCACACATTCAACGGCAATATGGAAATCCGCATGGGAAGCAAAACCTCCAAAGTTGAATCCGACTGTTTATGACTGGAAACATGATGATGTTTCTAAATCACTGGAGCTTGTGCAACTATCCAAGAACGTCGATCTCGCTCCTCAAAATATTTTGGAGATGATTCACTGCGGGTGTTCGTCTAAGAATAAGTCATGTCAAACAGCACAATACCGTTGCAATTCAGCCAGTTGCCGCGCACGATGTTTTGTTAGTGCCATGGGGAATACATCTGCCAGAATGAAAAGACGCTGACTGGTACTAGTGCGGAAGATGATGAAGTTGATGATGTCGAGTAGGATGCTCTCTTCATACATACATTTGACTAGACTTATTAATTGCATTTCATTTGAATGAATTACGGTTGTTATTTTATAGTAATAATTATAATAATTGTAATAATTAATTACTCTCTTTGACAAAAAAATTAGTAACATTTCTAATAGGACATGAAAATGACTGATATGTTAACCTGAGAGTAATGTAAATGTGTTCAGCATTATATTCCCTGACCTTGAAAACATGGGTCTAGACACCTTGTTTAGGCAAATAGGACAAGTACTTACTGAGATTAGAAGGATATTTGTTATATTACTAATGGCGGCTGCTAATTTCCATAAAAAATAATTTTATGAAAATTTCCCAAACATTTCGTGGCGACACCTAATTTTAAAAATTATTTCCGAAATATAATCCTAGAACAATTTTTTTTATAGTGTTACATTTTGTATAAAGAAATTTATATTCAGACGCATTTTATACAATGTACTTTTTTAATTAATGGACTTTTTTCGCATAAATTTATAATTCAATTCCTTCCACAGTTTACGTATTTAAAATATCTTTATTTATTATTATTAAAATTATTATTCAGTTATATTATTTTTTATGAAATTATTATTTATTTTAACTGGATAATTTAGTAGAGTTTAATAAATTCATTCTATTAAATTTTTTTATTGTAGCACAATTTCGTTTTTTAGTTTAATCCATTAAAACCATGCATTAAAACATCTAAAATACAATGTGTAATTATTTGTTAAAAGTTCTAATTTATAAACAAAAAACTGGATTTATTTATTAAAAAAATATTTTAAAACTAAAGTTGTTGCTAATTCTATTATCTTGTCTATTAATTATATAGTAATATAATTGGAAAGAAAAATATTACTTTAACCTAGTCAAATTTCTTTTTCATTTTAGTTTTAAAATTTCATTTATAAAAACCATCTATGAAAAAACTATTTTTTAAAGTCATAATTTTTTATTTTCATCAAAATCTCAAAATCTATTTTTTTTCTTTGTCGCTCTCATGTGAATTCGCAGTTTATAATAGTTGAAGCAGTTTTTTTTTTAATTATGTTGTTAGATAAGTTGGACAAGTGTTGAAAATCTTATAAATTATCAGTTAAGTGTTAATTTTTGTTACTTATCGCTTATTACATTTCAATTATTCAATTTGTATAGGATTATGCAACCTCAGTTATGCACAATATTTATCTTATTTCTGTACAAAGGGAAGGTTTCATCTTTGAATAAAATCAGGAACTCCTCTTTTGATCAAATTAATTTCGACTTGGTAAGGTAGTTAATTATTTCCTCGATAAACTTTAGTAAAGTATTGTTTATAGTAAAAAAAATTGTTAATTAAAGTATTGTAAAATATTGTTTCTGTTAGAATTAACACTGGTATCTAATCACTAATAATTATAACAAATAATAACATTGTATGTAGTCACCTCTGCATACTAGCTGTCAACTATGTTTCTCTCTCTCTCTCTCTCCCTCTCACTCTCTCTTCTCTACCCCGACCCGACAGGAATGATTCTCAGCTGGCAGACGATTGGCTATGCATTTGGCAAGTTCTTCAGTGGTATTCTGGTCGACCATGTCAATGCCACTGTCCTCTTCACTCTCGCCATCTTCCTTTCGGCGTTCCTCACTGTCATGTTCACAGGTGAGGTCAGGCGCATATTTTTAACTTCCCCTTAATTTCTAGGAAAAACGGTTGCGCTCGTTAAAATTTAAATGAAAATGTAATTACAAAATAACTGGCTGTATTTTGTTATGGAGAACTCAATTCCAGAATGCATTTTAAAATAATAAAATTTTCTTAAAATTCAGCGAATAATAGTTTTATTAAATGGCAAAATACTTATCATTATTAAATACATCTATTGTATATATAAGGATATAACCTGTGAATTGGTGAATAAAGTGCTATCTCTATAAGGTAAGTTTTAAGAAGAGATTCTGCAGAAACAATTTGAAAATTTTATTTTCTCTTCTATTTCTGAATAACATGAGTAATGTTTATACAATGACATGTTTCATTATAATATGGTAATTTATCAATTATTTTATTCATATATAAGGTAATATTATTGTTATTAATTATATTTTTGATAATATAATTTAGACTTATTCTGTTTATTCTATCTATTATATACATTTTATGTTATAACATAAAATAAAAATTCCATTAACAACATTTTTTAGAATGTGATTTAATATTCTTATCTGTATTTAGCATAATATATATCATAAATGGAGATATTTACCTATATTTACAACATAGCATATACCAGCCATATTATGAGATTTATGAAAAATTAGAAAGGGACACAAGTACCCTCTATAGTATAGTTACTTGTTCTAATTCCGAGAATTATGAGTAACTATAGCTAAAGTTAATAAAGTCACTTAAAATGTTCGTTATTATATCTTTGGATTCTATCGAAAATATATAATTAGTCCGACACAACTGCACATTATTATTATTATTTTCAATTTCAAAATTATCAAAATTATTATTTGCTATGCAATACTATTTACTTTTTAGGCTACTAGAGGTTTAATAAAATCATATATGGTCGACTGTCATATTAAATAATCTGCATGTATTTATACGTAAAAGGTGAACGGCATTTCAGAGACGGTGATTAGTCGAATGGCAGACTATAGAATTTTTAACTGAGAGAAACCCGTTTCACAGAAAGGCTTTTTAGAGAACAAACTTTTTGAAGAATTGATGTTTCATAGATCGACATTTCAGAGAAATACATTTGGTATTATTTATATTTCATAGAATTGGCTCTTTATAGAATGGAACATTATCGAAAGTTATTTGATGGAATAATTATTTTATGGTAACTGGCACTTGATAGAAATATTTAAAAAAAATATTATTACAAATTAATTAGGTATATGAAATATTTATTTAAATGAAGCTTTTGTAGGTTTTTTCTTATTTTTTTACTCTAGAAAATTAGCTATAGAATTATATTATAGCTGCAATAAAATTATGAAAAAACGTTAAAGTAATATAAATAATCCGAAACGTCTCTAAATTTATTAATATTATTAAGTTGTGTTATATAATTATACACAGAACTTTAGTTTTACCTTGGAATTATGTATTAAACATTTTTCAAACAAATTTTAATGTTCTTCTAAACATGGTAGTGTTTCCAACATATTATAATATTTTGGTCTATTGGTATAATTTATATCAATACATACTTAATTTACATATTATAAGTAAATATAATTTAATTATATATTGATATTCGGTATATATATTATATTTAATATTCGGTAAACATGCATACACTTTGAATTTCCGATATGGCTGGGAGACCGCATGCACAGCAACACATGATACCGTGCCAGTGGTGGTGAGGCATTTCAGAAGATATTAGTAACAATTAATCAGCAATATAATGTTTGACACATTTTTATCTCTTCCTGAGAGTATTCTGTATTACTTTTAATAAATTATTTTTTATGGACTTTTTTAATTTTGCGAATTTTAAAAATGTAGGACGACATACTCCGGTTTAGCCCTTTTTGTTTCTGTTAAGTTTGTTTGTTCCTCCTAGTAATAAGAAAAAACCTACAAAAGCTTCATTTAAATAAATATTTCATATACCTAATGAATTTGTAATCATATTTTTTAAATATTTCTATCAAGTGCCAGTTTATGAGTTACCATAAAATAATTATTCCATCAAATAACTTTCGATAATGTTGCATTCTATAAAAAGCTAATTCTATGAAATATAAATGCTACCAAATGCATCTCTCTGAAATGTAGTTCTATGAAACATCAATTCTTCGAAAAACAGTTTATCTAAAAAATTTGATTACAAATTAATTAGGTATATGAAATATATATTTAAATATAGCTTTTGTAGGCTTTTTCTTATTATTGGGAGGGCCATTCCTTAACAGAAACATAATCTGTATTACTTTTACTTGATAAAATATTTTTTATAGACTTCTTTAGTTTTGATGTTTTAGTTTAGATTTTTTAATTAAAAAAGTGGGTACTTGGAGGAGAGGAATGATCTCCTACCTCTCTGTCAATATGTTCGTAATCAAAACGTATTGTCAAGTCTTTCAAGTTGAAACATGCATGACAGATGGAACAAAGTGTGTAATTTGTTTATAAACTGTATTGCTTTAAATGACTATGTGATAACATTTATTGAAAAACATATTATTTTGAAATATATTAATTGCTGAGATCTACACTTTAAATAGTTTTTATTAAAATTAACGTACAAATATGATAAATTGAAAATGATTCTAATAAAGTTCTGTTTCACTCGATAGGGGCCCGGCCATTCAAATATTAAGGATGCACGGAGGGGAGGGGTGATCTGCAAATGCGTACAGCTTGTTTACAGGTGGAAGGGGGTTAACTATTGCAGTGAAGAATAAATATATTTTGAGGAGTTTTAGCTTATGCGTTCTCCTTGCCTACCGGAGGGAAATGGAAGTTATAATCTACCGTTATTGCATACATATTATGTATGTATGAATGTATTTATTATGTATCAACTTTCTGTTGAGTTTAGCAAGTGACTAAAAATTCGAAAAAGAGAAGGTTATGTTTAAAATGATATATTTGACTCAAATAAACAATTATTTGAGTTAACTTAATTGCAAATTTGTTGCATTTAAATTGTTGGAATATATTACGGATTTTGTCCACATTTTTAAAACGCCATTATTTATATATCGTTGCTTTTGTCCATACAGACTTCATATTTAAGTTCTTTTTAGAAGCTTTTGATAAATTAGGTACTTTTATATTCTAAATAATTTTCATATGCAACCGTTTGTCAAGTAAAATTATTTAAAAAATATTTCTATTTTATTTAGTTACTTGTTTTTCTTTATGTAATTATTTTATTGTATAATAATTTAAACGAATGTAACAAAGCCGGTCGTTTAAAAATTAATTGAAATTTGTAAACTTTACTGTATTGATTTTGAATTGATTAGTTAATTATCATATTTTATTTATAATATATTCATCAGTAGAAATAATTACATTTAATAAATTTAGATGTATATTAAATTTCTATTATTATTACATTTTATTTAATTGCTTATTTAATAATAATATATAGTCAGGTTCACTATGTTTTTTCGTTCAAAGTCTTGGTAGATAAGCAAACCTATACATTTTCGAAAACGTTATAACAGGGGGAATCTAAAAATACATGTTTGCATTTGCGGACGTCATAATATATATATATATATATATATATATATATATATACAATATATGGTTCTATTGCGGTCTCTAAACACCCCACAAAACTTTTAAAATATGCTAATCCTATGTTTTAAGTGACAAGGAATTTAATAAAGCTATAGAGACAGTAAATAAGTAAAATAATAATGTAAACAATGTATAACTTCAAATTATATATTTAATCAATTTTCGACATTCCGTCGTGTCCTATTACAAAAGATAAATGGTTTAAAGATACTAATAAATTTAAATTTAAATACTGTTGAAAAAAAATTAAACACTCAGTTTGATAAATACTAGGTAGGATGTATAATTATTTATAAATCATAAAGAATTCCTCTGAATATGATTATATAAAACATTATAGATTTTCAATATAAATTGGTTAGTAAAGATTAATAAATATAATTTTAAATTGTTATCACATTATGTATAATTGCAAAATTATGTTAATGTATAGGCTACTATAAGAAGTCTTTATTATATTTAAATGTTATTTGATGTATTTATTTAATAACGTAACCCATCCATGATCACGATTAACACTTGGTGTCATTTTTTAATTCAACTCGCTTCTCAATTAATCTTTCTGTGTTGTCAATAGCTTTTGCAGATGATTTTATGTCACCCATAATTATAGCTCGATAATGTTTTTTTTTCTTGTATGGAATTCACATTTTGTTTCTTATGCTAAGCTGATCATTAGTGTGTCCGCTTCATCGTGGTTATTTTAGTGAAACTGCATGCTCCTGTGGCTTTTAGTATCACTCGATGCTGACAAAATTACCAATTTTGAGGAGTGTGCGTTATATAATTTAAGTGTCGCATCAGCAAGGTATACTGTTAGGTTAGCTTTGTTTATTCATGAGATAGAAAGCCGCTCATTGGTATATGTATTATAATTGCATCATCTACAATATGATATTGAATAGGGTTTCTCTAGTTTAGTTTTCTGCTTCAATGAATCGGCTTTGTATTTGTCGAAAGCAAGAATAATCTCGTTGAATCTTGCGGTCAAGGTTATCAGCCGTTCTTTGAAATGCTGACCGAGCTTTTAGACTGTGGTGATTGTCACAGGTTCCTTGGTCATCTGGTGGACGAGCAACATCACATCAACGACAGCAATTCTGTGACTAGTAGAAGGTATTGGTGTTCCCATATCATCATTCGGGATTGTTGATTCTGGTCCATTGTCGTGAGTCTCATTTGTCTTTTCTAAGCTCTCAAGGCTATGAATATGCTTTGACATATCAGTGCATGGTAAGATAGAGTCATATGGTGTGAATAGTGCTCTGGGAGTAAGAGTGAACTCGTAGTTGCCGATTGTTTTTTTAGGTCAATGTCTCGACTTGATCTAGCTGCATCAATCGACCGTAAAGGTCTTTAGTTTCTTTCATATCTACAGATTAATCACGGATTTTGACTGTTTGTTTTTTGGTTCCTGTCATGTACATAGCGTTGCTCTGCTTCTTGACTGGTACCCACAAACTAACATCTGAATGGATTCGTTTCGCAATGTAATCTTTCTTCAGCTTTTGACCTACAAATATATCATCGATATTAAGGATCTGTGGGATGCTCTCTTGTGGAACATATGTATGTGCGATAAAGTTGTAGAGCTGGTTACCTTCAGCAGTGAAAGAATTTCCTTGAGTCAGTATGGCAGCCTTTATCCGATTTATGTTTTTATGCTTTTTCTTCACATCACTTGGTTGCACATCATGATTTTCTTGCAGATGATACAGTGATATTAAATTGTTATTTAGAATCCGCTGAAAGGCGAGATATTTCTGGTGTGGCTAAGAAGAACCGTTGAAGAGCGTTGAAATTCTTGGAAATGCCAATTAATCCAGAGTGTATCTTCATCATTCTGTTTAGTTGTTCACATGCGTAATCTGCTCCGATAGAGACAAATGAAATTTCACTGTTAGGGACAGATATGTTGTCATCTTAAAGTTCACGCCACGTTTCTGGATGACATGTTTTTTAACTCGTACATTTCTGCAATATACCTTGGCAAGAGGCGCTTGTACTTTCTTCGATCTAATGCAAAAAATAACTTGCTTAGTGCTTCCCCAACTTGAAGGTGGAGAACAATGTCATAATTTTTAGATGCCTTGACAAAAAACAAGATATTTGCCAAGCAGTGAATGTAATTCATAATGACCTGAACATTGCATTTGAAGACTTTTGAGTTTCCCACGTTTTCAGTTGTTGAATGACATGTTCGTTGGCGCGGGTTTTCATTAGATTGTCTTTAGCCATTGTCACACATTCTGGACTAATGCTTTTGTCAACAGCCGATTTTACACAAACTTTCTGGATCTGATCTACTGGTTTCATGCATATAACTTTAAGGTCTAGCCTTTCTGTGAAAAGCTGCTCTAGTACAAGTTCGTATAGAGCCATATACGTGTCGATGTGCGCCCGAAAAGTTCACTTGTAATGGGCGCACTTGAGTATCTGGCTTGTTGTAGCAGAGCAATAGATAATACTCGCAATCCAAGCATCGTATATCCCAGAGTTTTCAATGGATGTCCCTAGAGTTTTCAGTGCTGCTAACACAAAATGGAGTTCAACTATTTTCAAAACAACTGATCCTTTCAGATCAGCTCTTGCATCCAGCAACTGCACTCCCTTCTCGTATAGAGCTATGTCAAATGTAATCAATGTTGGATGTGTTTAATGAATTTAACCCTGCCCAACCAGTGATTCAGCTTTTTTCCCTGTCCTTTGCTCTAGACAGAGCAGATGCTATGACCCAAACTAGGGTACTAAATTTACATGACTCGGCTACCGCTGTTGTGTTGACTTCAAACTCGTTCGTTGTTCTGTCTGAGCCAGATTTTAGTTTACTACATGGTTTGATGGGAACATGATAAGGTAGAATGGATAGGCTCTTTGCTTCACTAAGTTCAAGTCTGGGCGCGATGCATTCTCCCGTAGCCTTGGACTTTTGGTACACTGTTATGATTTTGCATGGTTCCTTTCCCATCAACTGTGTCCTCTGAAAAGTCGGTGTTATCAATTGCAAAGAAGACAAATGTCCCTTTCTTAAGGAACGAGGAACGGTGGTACATACAGGCCATTGAATTTTCTCATGTTTTCTACAACGGCATTGTCCCTAAGCGCAGGCAACTATTATTATAGGGTATACAATAGTTCTGTGCACGAAGAAGGTGCACCACATTCTTATTCCTGGTGTCACTGAATACTAAGAGCCAACTCTAGAACCGGTGGATTTTCTCGGACAAGCTGTTTGCGGAATGTGGTCATCGTTTGCTTGAGTCTGTGTTGGACTTTTCTTCTAGTCTTAAAAAATACATTATATTCGGACTTATAGTGAGTGCTGACCGGTCAACTGTTCTGTTTTTTGTTTCTGTTTGTAGCTCTTCATAGGGTCCCTCGAATAATATTATGTGATATCTATGATATTTCCTGAAAAATGATACATGTATTACAATAAATTAGAAGTTTGTGTACATCTTTAATGAATTCCCTGCCTCTTAAAACATAGGATAAACCCATTTTAAGAAGTTTATATGATATATTACAAAATATGTATTTCACGGCGTCCATTTTGAAAATCCAAAATTGCCGCCACAGCGCTAGCGGTATGTCCATAAATGTAAACATTGATACTCGTTATCTGAGATATAGAGAATACCAAAATTGACCAGCCTCAAACAAGGAGTGGACTATTCCTTGCGCCAATCCATTGTGGAAAAAAGGTTTTTCTAAACATTTAACACTTGGATTAGGGAACCAGGGACACAATAAGGATTACCATGGGAAACATGGGCATTGATTTATTATTGAACGTAATCCGGAATGAATAATTGAATTTTTAGGATTTCATTACATTTGAATTAACACGTAAAATTGTCGAGTGTTTTAATATGTGCGAACGAAAAACACGGAACATTTAACACCAAATAAAATTACTTTTATTATATATTTTTTAATGATGACCTTCAAATCTTTATGATCTAAGAAATGGTATCAAATTCAAACTCGGAAGGTATTACTAAATCGTTACCATAGCGCAGTTAAAAAATATAGTTGACTATTTTATTATGCCAAGTTAGTATGTAAAATGTAATTATTGATATTTATCCCGTCGATTAAAAATTCTATAGTTAACATTCAAGTTATTATAGTTATTCAAGATTCTACAATATTAATAAAAATTCAAATCAATACGAAAGTTTGTTGCGTTCGAAAACCTTATGCGTTGCATATGAATTGAAACGGAACATTTTGAACCACTTTAGACACATATAAATTGAGACATATACCTGACCAGTTTTTCACACTCTCCAAATTTATACTAAATATATTACGATATATTGTTGATAAACTTTATTATTGAGCATATTAAAAATGCTTTAATATTATTGCATTTATCGTGTTTCAAATTTGTAGTTTGTTCCGTTTTTAAGTTCCATTTTGTTTATAGAGTTAATGAATTAATTATCTCAATTTTATTCTGTTAAATTTTTCACGGGCTATTTACAGATGGTAAATGTTACTGAAAAATATTTGGCTAATGGGCATCCATAAGTCAAAAATCGGAACACATTTTCGCATAAATATTGGATTCTCAATATATATTTATGTTTATTTGTTGATAATAAAACTAAAACAATTTACATATATCATTAAAAATAATTTAATATTTTTTGCTTATGATATTAATTTCTTCCCGGGCTATTTATAAATACTAAATTTCAAGAACTTATAACTTTTAAAAGGGGAACCGTCACACGTAAAGCGGAACACAATATTTTAATTTTGCTAAATACTAATGTTCTTAATTTTTAGATAAATTTTGCTTGTTCCATAGTTTGGTTAACTTTTATTTTTCAATGATCTTATTATTGTACCATTTTGTTTTTCAAGGGCTATTAACGGCTGTCGGGCAAATTTCAAATTTTATTATACTATAACTTTTTTAGTTGATCACCCATCAGACTTTTCTTTCCTGACTTTTTCTTTATCGACATGCATATTATTTCTTTGAATATGGGCATCTAGATGAGCACCACGTAAAGCCAAGATCAAAGTACAACGCATTATTTCCAGTGCGTGCGGCATTTGAGTGGTTCTGTTCGCAAATTAAAATGTATGTGAGTCCACCAGATTACCCATTCGTAGATAAACAATTGGTTGAGTACCATGGGCGCGTCCGTTTCAAACAGTACATCCCATCAAAGCCCGGTAAATTTAGTATGAAAATATTCAGGCTCACAGATTCCCAAGGGTCACATTTATTTATTATGGTCTGATGTACATTGGAGTAAACACGCTACACCCAGAGGCACTAAATCAGGCGACAAACTACTCCGAAACGGTCGTAATGGAGTTGTGTAAACCAATATATGGATTTGGAGCCAATGTAACAGGGGACAATATTATTACTTTAGCAGACTTTGCTCCTTGGTCGACAAGCTGGTCAACTTACATTGGGACAATATGTAACAATCGACGTGATTATTAGCTGCCAAATTAGAAGCTGTTCGGTAAATTTATAAATTAAATATTATAATTAATATTTAATTAAATAAATTTAACATTAATTTATTTTATAATCATTTTTTGTTGCAATATAGAATTGGGGTGTTTACAATCCCAGGTGCCCGTTTAATTATTTTTTAAAAGAGCCCAGACAACTGTTAAAAGATGTTAAATGTTACTCAAAAATATTTTGAAAAAAGGCTAGAGACAAAAGCTGAAAACAATTTTGGTAAAAAATAAGATTTTTAATTTATTAAAGTATATTTGTTCATAGGAAAACTACAACAATATATATGGCATTAAAATAATGTTATATGTTTTCTTATGCATTATATTATTCTCTCCACAGGCTATTTGAGGATACCACATTTCAAGAACATATAACTTACTAGAGAGCTGGAAACGGTCAACAATTTTCAAAACAAAGAACACATTTTTTCACTTGTAATAAAAATGAAATTTATAAAACTTTGAACGACTCTTATATATGAGTTTGACAAGACCGATTTCGACGGTTTTTGCACTAATTTTTTTTTTAATTTTCGTAAGTTTCGCACCATTGGAAAGGAAAAACAGTCGAGAATCGACGAGCTATCCCACCGGTCTAATATAATAGATTAACTGATTTAGTATAATATTTCTATTTTTAAATTTGAAAATAATATATCCAAATCTTTCAAAAGAATTTATCTTCAAAAAATCTGAAAGAACTTTAATTCAGTTGTTTTTTGCTTAGTATAGTCATTATGAGTGCAGGGGAACAAGCGGGCAGAGAATAAAGCACAGCACAGCTGATAGTTAAGTCCACTGCACCGAGGAGATCAGCTAAGACCAAACAAGAAGAAGTCGGCAAATTGTTGACTGCAATTCAGGACAATCTAACAGAAATTAGTAATACTGGATTATCATAGAGGATTATTATATTTTTTATTATTATACTTTTGTATGCGTGTGACAGGATATAAATGTTTTGTGCATTTAAATTAATATTCTATAATTCTATAACACATATTATACGTAATACAGTATATAGTATACATAACGTATATACTCAAATGATATAGATAAATATAAGATGCCGAATTTCTTTCCAATGCAATATGCCTCAATTTCTTTTCATAACTAAGAAAAGAAAAACTAAATAACTAAAAATAAACTAAAATGGGTCCTGGAAAATTCCTTGAATTTGATTTTCCAAAAGCTGCACCAACACTGGTATAAGTACTTCTCTGTTCTAAATCATTTTCATGTACTGTACAAGACAGTTTGTCAAGTAAAGTTATAAAAAAAATTTTTATATTTTATTTAGTTACATGTCTGTCGATATTTAAAGCCAATACAATTGTTAGTCAATTTTTTTCTTTATGTTATTATTTTATTCTATAATATTTTAAGAATGTAACGAAGTCAGTGTATTAAAAAAGAATTGAAAAATTCAAAATTCACTATATATAGTGATTGATTATAGTAATAATAATATATTAATTAAAAAATATATATATTTCTGGCAAATTACAGGAAAATCTAGCTATTAAATGATGTGCTATTGAGTTTTTCTATTGTTATTTTTTACAGAAATTAGCAGATTGTACCAACAAATTGTTTGGATATATATTTTTAATATTTTGTGATTTTTAATTTATGTCTATACTGGTAAATATACGGTACATATTATTTCAATATAAGGAATCATACTACTAAATATATTCTGAGTAGACACACTGTTAACGTTTTTTATTTTCATATATATAAATAAAAATATTGAGTTGTTAATTAGTTAGTTATCATATTTTATTTATAATATATTCATCATTAGAAATAATTTTATTAAATAAATTTAGATTTATATTGAAATTCTACTATTTTTACTTTTATTTATTTGCTTATTTAATTATGTGACAACCTCCAATAATAAAAAAATACATTGCCCTAGGATTACCCATTTATTCAAATACGTGTCACGTTTTGTCAGCTTCCAACTTGACTACGTAATCAGTTTTTACAGCTATTGAAAAACAAATTGGACGCCGTATTTTCGTTTAAATCTATGATTTCAGGGATTTTAAAATACTCCCTCCCTCATCCTGAGGTTTGACTACATCCAGATATTACGAAAGGTTGAAATTAGAATTGATGGTAGATTTTTACATGTCACATTTATTTAATTTTTAAAATTACAATTGTCTCTTTTAGGATGATTTGGTGGCAAGTTTTCACCATATCTGGAAGTATTCAAACTTTAAGGGGGACAATTTGAACAATAGGAGATTTCGATTTAAAGATTATAGTCTTCAACATTTCTGGAAATTGTTAAAAAAGATTGCCAATATAAATATATTGTCTTCTGATGTAACTTTTTCAAAATTTCGTGCAATATTACAAAAAATGATTTTTAGTTAAAATTGTCAACAACTACCCCCCTCACCTTTTGAAACTACCATTCGAGGCAAATAGCGATACCAATAGCGGATTAAGAAATAGCAGTTATAAAATGTTATATGACATTTTATAACAAGCAATTATTCATAATATAATAATGTATAATATTTTGTCATAATTATACGTATTAATCATTCACAACTCACATACCAACATTATAAAACTGATTTATTTCAGTTATTCTTATTTGAACAGTAACATTATTTAACCCCTAATTTTTAACTCTAACATACTGATCTTGACTATGTTTAAATTTGTTAGTTGTATTTATTATACAATATAACTGATGTATGATATAGTGAGGATATTAATTTAATTTTTCTTTAATATTGACTATATTTTGCTTAATTATATTTACCCATTACACTACATTGGTATGCGCGTAGCTAATAGCATACATGTTTTGATCAATATTTTCTATCAATTTTATACAATTTTAGTCACTGTATAGTATAATTGTTTATTCGTGGCTGTAAATTTTTAATCGTATAAGTAATGAATACAGTATACAAGCCTTTAATCGATTACCGCTAGGATTACCATTTGTTATTCAAATAAGTTTTGATCACAATCATTAATTATTAAATTATTTATCCTATCTTATTTCTCTGTCCAAGTTGTCCGAAACTTCTGGCTTTGTGTTTTCTTGTGGACCATGGTCGGTGTTGTCCTCGGTGTTGGCTGGCCGTCAGTGGCCAAAATACTTAAAGTAGTGAGTAACTCTATCTCGGCTGTATTACTTATATATATACTTATGCTTAATATTATATAAGGATATTATATTATAATACTGTTTTTAACATGTACATAAAATGTTATTTATTACCTAGGTTTAGTTATATTAGTGTAATTAATAATTATGATAAACACGCATGTATATTTTTGCGGTATTTTTATCTACCTAATTTAATAAAATTGTCTCTTGTTTGAATATTATTAGCATTATATTATTATATTAATGTTTTAGCAGTTAAATTCGATACCATAATTCAATAAAATGAAAATTACCAAATCTTATCTTTAATTTATTGCAAAAACAACTTTACTTTGACAAATAATTAGATTAATTAAACACACATTATTTTAAACTGTGTTGTTTTTCATTTGAATATATTTGTTTTTCTTTCGAGCTTCAATGTATTGATTTCAATTAGTCTAGGTTTTCTATGTATACTTAACATATCAAACTTCTTATTCAATATTGTGCAGTCGAGTGACATGGTTTTATGAATAATCAATATGCATGTTCTGTATAATAGAATAAATATTATGGGCATCATTTTAGTATAAAGCATAATATAAACGTACTAATTATGGACTAATCTCCCTGTTCTTGGATAATGTAGCTGATCAAACGTATTGCCGGCAATAAATCGTATAAATATGAGTTGCTTGTTGTATATTGCAATATGTTTCACTTTATACAATTCGACACCATTTTCTACAATATTAGTTGTACTATTATTTGTGAAATTTGTGCTGATATTGAATGACATATATTTAGAGAGAATTATTATTTTACTAACTGAAGTAATCAACCATCATTAATTGGATTATATTTAATTATTCGATTCATATTTATAACTTACTTATTCTACATCTTGAACTATATAATTTAAAAAAATAAGTTAAACATTTTTTCTATTTGCTTTGCGTTTTGTTTAGTTAAATACAGGGGCGGAAAATGTTATTTTACCGGAACCAATAAAAAACTGGATTATTAATTAGAACATTATTGTTTTTATTGAAAGAAATAATATTGAAATAGACATTCAAAACAGTAAAACTTAATTGTAGAAGATGGTCAAGATGTTGCTGAAATTCTTCACGAAACTGTGTAGAACCTGCTCAAGATATGTAGTCCTTCTATGAAGGACTCCTTCTGTGGTGATGCTCCACTTTCAAATATTGCACGAGGTAAGGTCGGGTGACCTTGGTTCTCAGTCGACAGTACAATGTCTTTCAATCTAACTCTGTGAATAAAGAGTTTAAATGTTACATCTCGTCCATGGTGTGGTTGAGCACGTGCGATCTTGTCGCCAAATAAGCTTTTAAACATTTTAAAAATTCTTGGGTTCGCACACTATCTCATATCATCTCCAGATTACATATGGGAACATGTATTTGTACATTGTAAATAAAGAACAACATAATTTATATCTAAATTAATTAAAAAAAGAAAAGACTCTTATCCGTGGTATGATTTGTACTGTACTCATTTTAAACAAAATATTTGATAATATAATAATATCGCCACCGACCAGTTTGTATTATTATCTCATTTCTTGTTACTTTGAATAACAGACGGTTCGAAATTCAGAATTTGCAACCTGGTGGAGCATCCTATCGACTTCAATCAATCTGGCGGGTACCGTAGGCCCCATCATCGCCGTCAAAGTTTCCACCCTCTATCACTGGAACACTAGTATGCAGTTTATTGGTGAGTCATTACTTTATGCATGCTTTCTCTCTCTCTCTTTCTGTCCATCTCACTACTATTATTCATACCTGTCTTGTTTATATACTTTTGTTTATTTTTCCTTTATTGTTCGTTATTGTTTTTATATTTGTCTCTATCTTTCTTCCCCTCTACTTTTATTCAACGTTTCTCTAAATATTATATTTTCTTATTTTTTTTTAATGTAAATATGTTCACGGTTTCTTCTTGTGTATTAATATTATTTTCCCACATATTAATACATTTATTAATTTTACGTTTCGTCTATAAGCATTCATTAACAGTAATCGTATGAAACACAACATTTAACGAAATCAGACAATAATTAGACGCAATTGAGAAATAGTGCTGAAAAAGGAAAACTTTTAATTGAATTAACATATATATTGTAACAACATAGTTCCATTGTTGTCCGTTTTTGTGTTATATTTTATATTATATATATATCAGTGGACTCCGCTTAATACGTCCACCTATTAATACGACCAATCAGTTAACGTGACCATTATTATCGGTCCCGAATTTGTGCCATATTAACATACACATAATTTAGTATTCCGCTTATTACGACCAATATATATATATATTATTTATAATTTGCGGTTTATGCTTTACAGCAAGTATTCTTCAATTGCTTTCATTGTTTTTAACTTCTTATGTCCAGCCATCTCTCTCTCTCTCTCTATCTATCTTTCTTTCTCGCCCTCATTGTCTGCAGCCATTTTGTCCTTCGTATACAGCATCATCCTCTGCTTCTCTCTGGTCGACTTCAGTGGCAAGGGCAGTTCCCAAAATAATGAAGAGGTCCCTATTCGAGATAACGAAAACAGTTCAGGTAGGACATCACTGGTCATTGTTTTGGGTATGAATATTATAATATGTAACTAAAACAAGAGAATTACTTGTGCATCACTTGAAGATTACTGGACATTTTTTAAACAAGTCCTTACATGAAATATCTTTTATATACATTTTCCTAGAAATTATGTCTTGGTGAAGCATTCCTCAGATGTAAAATTAAACAGTTTCTTTAGATTACAGATCGTTTTATTGTTTTACATTGATTTTAAATATTGTGAAAATGTATTATTATCAAGAGCTTTTTTGTTTTTATTTGTCACTGATGTCGATGTCCATAATGGCATTGTATACTCTAAGTAGCGAGATCTAATTTTTATTTGTCTGGAACAGAAATTTTTTAATAAAGATTATTATAAAATAATCCACTTTTGTCATAAGTATGAAAGCTTATGTAAATCTTACTGGAAATATCGCTTTTTACCAACAAACAAAGTAACTAATATTCGCAAAATTATATATTTTGTTATTTAAAATTAAATTTGTGGTTAAAATAAGTAAGGATATAAAGCTTATTTTAATTTAAAAGATACAACAAAACTATATAATAAATCATTCTTTTCTTTCACTATTTTTTATAGTCTCAAAGTTTGAGTTCGATAAAAAAAGTTCTATAAACTGTTTGAAAGAGTCATTGAAAATGCATTTTTGAAAATTTCGTTTGCTCAGAATAAATAATACACTGTATGTAACTGAAACAATTATCCATATTATAATATAGATAAATTAACATATATATATATAGTTAAACATATGTAAACATATTATTAAAACTATATTATCGGTTTATCTAAGCATATCCGGTCTAGAACAATTAGCTAAGAGTTGAACTTCGTGTATTTCCATGTATAGGCTATACAGACCGATTAATACCGCTGAAACAATATCTGGCTGGTAAAGAATTGTATTGTTCAATTGAACTCTTATCTATAAATTGTCGGAATTTGTATACATAGAAGTGATTTAGATATATTTAATCATAATATAATTATATACTGTCAATACTGTTTGTATAAACCCTATACAAAATGTTTATAAAGAGTGTAATATCTATGTTTATGTTGCAATTAGGGACATTTTAATAGTTTGATTTGAATCCAACTATTGCGTTTTAGAAGTTTTCTTTCAGTTCTCTTTGTTTATGAGGAGTCAAATTATCAAACATTACACTGGGAACAGAATAATATCTGTCGGTCATTTATATTACCTCGACATCTATTAAATCCATAAATTAAAAATTTGCTTGGTTTACTAAATATTGCATATTTATTAAATATTATTTTGAACAACCTGATACCATAACTTGCTATCTTTACCAACATTAACAATGCTTGCATAAAAAGCTTATATTTAGATCAATATGCTATCAAATTTTTCATAAAGTACGATTAATATTTTTAAATTACATTAAAAATTAATGTTAAATGCGTTTAATGTTATGAAATTAAACTTTTATATACATTTTATAAAGTAGTCTATTAACAACTGTGTTTTATTATTCTCTTAGTTCTGGCTATTCAAATATCTTATTTATAAGTCTAACAATTATTTTAAAAGTTATTTCAATGTATTGTAGTCTACAGTTAATTGGAATACTTATTTATCCAAATTTAATTAAAAATATATACTCACATTCTGCGGTCTATTGATATTTTCATTTTTGAAAATGAATATGTTCTGAATTTAAATAATTAATATTAAAACATGTTTTTTATTGTTTAAGATTTGAATAGACAGTGGGTTTAACTGCAACTTTGTCATCGTATTTCTTACTAATTACAAAGTAGTTTGAAATGTAGTAATAGTTCACATTTTCTTAATTTTAAAATGTAAATAATAAAGTTTGGCGCATATAATATTTCTTATATTTTTTTATTTACAAGTTTCCATAATATATTGTTTATTTATATATTACTATCTGAATAATGTAGAATTTTAAGTGCGTTATCATATACGTGATTTTCTATAAAATAGCATAAATGGGTTTGTTTGGCATAGTATATGCATACGTTTATATCATACCGTATATATACAAACATGTTTGCATAATATATACATTATGGCACTGCTACTAAGTCTATATGTTTTAGAACAAATTATTATTTAACACTCCTAAAACAAATATAAGACATAATTAACTACCTCGGTTACAAAGTCCAAATAATTATGGATACAGTTATGGTACAGTGTACAGTGTATGGTTACAGTATATGGTACGTAATGGCAGTTCTCCAGGCTACATGGCGCGAGAGGAAAAAGGAAATTACTTTTTGAAGAAAATTAATTCAATCATTTAGTTGTTGTGTCGTGTTAATTTTGTTCATTAAAAAATCATACTTTCGATGTTTGTAAGAATGTGATACTAATGTGCTTAAAATCTGTATATTTTCATTAATAGGTAATATTTTCGAAGTTGTATCAAAATATATAAGTAACTCAAATTGACAACATTTCTTGCCAATGGGTTGTATTTGTTTTTATTATCACTATAGAATATTGTTTGATATTATGAATTATTTACTTGAAGGTTTTGTTTTGTTTGTGTATGGTCTAGTCAACCATAAATAATATACTTGAGTGAAACAAGAAATGGCATTGGAAGTTAAAGGATGAGAATAACTTTATTTAATAGTTAACTTCACTTATAATAATTAAATAATTTTTCATCAATAATAACTTTGTTTTACCGTTTAAATAATGCAATACTCTACACAAATTGTTTTATAGTTCTGGTATGAACGTGTGAGACGACTATATTTTATATTTGATAATTTACTCTACTAAATATATTTATAATTATTGTTAACATTTTTAATCCTTTGTCAAATTAGAAGTGCATTGAAATGTAAAAGATACATATTATATACAATGCATAGTACTATTTCTTACTTCATCTATTACGAATTACATAACTATTACAACTAAAATATAGGAATGTCTTTTAAAAGAATACTTGGAGATTACGCTACTTGTAGAGAATAAGCTAAATAATATACAATATTTTCAAAAGAGTGGCTGACATTTTTGCAAAATTCGCGCTTGTTACTAATTAATAAAATTTATTTTCTTGGACATATCTATGATATGCTGAAATGTTTAGCTATTAATTTAGGTAATCAAAATTATTATTTAAAAAAATTACATTCTTTTACCTTTCTTGTAAAATCAAAAATTAGTTTGGGATTTTTCATAATTTTGCGTAATTTTAAACGTATTTATTCTATTTGAAATGTGTGTATTTTCGATATTTTGGAATATTATAATGTTTCTATATGAAGTGTTTTATATACGTTCATAATTAAAATATAGAAACAAAAATGAAACAAGGATTATAGTAAAAATAATTTCATTTCTTTTGTAAATGTATTCATTTTACGTTCTATAGTTGAAAATGAAATGAAAATTAAATTTCTTTTGTATTTCTGTTCTTTGTGTATATTGCTACACATAATCGCTTGTATTATACGTATTATATCATTCAGCCGATAGCCGCTTGTCCGTGTGGTCGGTGATAACACAACCCATGCTGTTGGGCAACAGTTTCGTCTACTTCGCCATCACCATAATCCGTCAGAGTATCCCCGACTGGATGCCCGTCTATTTGGTCCAAGAGCTTCAACTTCCTCTGATCACCGGTAAGTGTGCGTACACAGTGCAGTGCAGTAGAGTGGCCCATTGCTCTGGCCTGCAGTCACCAAACAGTTTCCTGCCCACGGATAAGTGGTATAACACATGCCGAGAAATACTGTTAAGCTAATTTGTTTTTGATTCTGATGTTTTATCAATTTTAATATAGTATATTTTATTTGATCATAATTGTAGTTTTAATCGCTTAACTTCATAATTACGGTCCCGGTTATAAGTTTGATATTAATTGGGTAACTAATTCTATTTTAGAATTGCGGTAATTCAGATTCCTTTTTTTGATATGTAATCCATTAAGTTTATGTGTTAATTAAGGATTATCCTCGTAAACTTTAATTGCATTAGTCTAATTATTAGTTTAGTAGTCGCAATGAATATAGGCTACGGTTACTTTGTGTTTTGTGTCTCTTAACCCTTCTTCGTACGTGGACATACTTTGTAGGGTTTGCTACGTGGAGGGGGGTATTTTACCCCCCTGGAAAACAAAACTTCCTATCATCCGATTTAGCTGAAATTTGGTATACAGATATCTCCTAAAGACGTTGTCGAGCGATTTTAATTTTCAAAAAATTAATCAATTGGTATAATTTTTATGACCTGATTACGTCATAAACTCCAGTTAGGAAAACTATGGGAAAATAACCATATATGCTATATATTCACCAATAAATGCTATAACTTTTGTTCAATGCAACCAATTGACTTGATT
>JAUZND010038302.1:0-21531 GCA_034780555.1 Coelogynopora nodosa
ATGGCAACCCAGGAGTATGAGTGTGACTTTGTGTTGATATTGACTTGTTGTTAGGGTTGTCTATGGCAACCCAGGAGGATGAGTGTGACTGTGTGTTCATATTGACTTGTTGTTAGAGTTGTCTATGGCAACCCAGGAGGATGAGTGTGACTGTGCATTGATATTGACTTGTTTTTAGGGATAAGGAGCCAAAAAAGTAAACCAATAACAAAAGTAAAACACACATCTGTAGTGCAAAATGTTTACATCAGAATGAGAATAAGTTTTCAAACGTGGGCTAAATATTGAATATAGATATAATCCATTTTTTGTAGCAATGACGTCATAATTTGACCTTTAATTAAAAAAAATCCTTTTTATTCCAAAATCCGTTACATATATTTAATTTTCATCGAATTACGCACCCTTCAAATTTTGACAATTGTTAGATTTGTTCGCATCATCTGTTGCTCAAAAAATTATATTATGTACTGAATTTGATGTACAGACAGTTAGTTATCTTTAGAACAAACCCTCTGCAGATCTAAAGTTAAAAAGTGCAAACACCTAGTAGACATATATTATATACAATCAAACAAAACCACTTCAAGTTTGACTGATATATTAGATTCTTGGAATTAGTAACTTCAAACTATAATAATAAAGATTTCTTGGAATAATGCTTTCAACTATGATAAAAAAGATTTATTGGAATTATAGCTTTAACCACTTCCGATTGTATAAATAAATAAGATCAGCCTATTCTGTTTAATATCGATATGGCTTACAAAAAATTGTTGTGATTTATTTTTGATAAATAATTGTATTATACAAAATAATATGCTTTGAACAGTTTAATGTGTTAACTATCGTAAATATGAATCAGGAATGGTTTTAATTATAAAGATCTTAATTGTGTGGGGTAATATTTTTTCATATATGAAAACTGCAGCCAATTTAAAATTTGGGAGTTCTTAATATACGAATACAACGACCACGGATATTTTTATTTTGCATTTACAGGCGTTGTTATACAATTGGTATGATAATAATTACAATAATTATGACAATTACTGTGTCTCAGAAATTTACACTGAATTTGTGAAGTTGTTTAGTTTCATAGTTCATCGCGATTCAGTAGAATTTATAATATTGTTTAACGATCTTTAACACATTTTTAATTTTACTTTTTTACCGACAAAATGTTTTATTAATTAAACGTATAGACTATTAATATTATAAACTTGGTAATTTGTAAATGATGTGGTTAGTTTACCATTTTATAGAATTCTTCAACTACTTAACATGAACCACTGACCACTGTGAAGACTCCATCTCCCATCATAGTTGTGTTACAATTCACCTGCCGCATTTCACCATAACAGTTCGAAACACTGTCCAGTCTTGTCTCTCTGATTTTAGGGCAATGAAGGCCGTGTGTACGAGTTGGTGGCGCGCCACTTTCTCGCCTGTGTCTCCGCAAATGCCAGAGGGCTCGAGTTGGCCATTGAGATTGATCTTAATGGGGAGCGCTTCGACGTCAAGGGGCTGGCTATACTCGAGAGGAACTACCTGGAGGTGTACATCTATGACAAGTGGGCAGAGAAGGTGGGCGGATGGCTCTCTTGACTTTTTAATTTATTTCATCATAAATCATCATAAGTCATCAAAGTTTGTACTTCAATAATAGGATATAAATTTGATGTGCTTTTAGATAAAAGTTTGATTATCTAATAAAACTTTTTATTATTATTACTTTCTAAGTGTGATTATATAATATAGGCTTTTATATTATTTTATATTTAAAAAATAAGCAAGTATTTTAATAATTATTTAATATTTAAGGATTTGAGAGTTACATTATATTCATAGTTAGTTAGTTATCAAGTTTTAAATATAACATATTTATACTTTTCTATATATAAGTCAAGAAAATTATTAAATGTTTAATTTGAAAATTTATTTAAATTTTGTTTCAGGGGTGGTCAATATTATAGTAATTTTGTAGCTTTAACCATTTTATGGTGGCAAAACAATGCATATATATTATGTTTTGTCATTTATTTTATATTATATTATTTAATAACATGTAAATAATAGCCTGCATTTAACAGCTGTTATAGTATAATAAAACCATATAATAACAATATAATGTATAAAATAATTGTAATGATGGCATATTTTAAACATTTATTAATAACTTTATTGTATTATTCGTAAGGGAATAAAAATCGAACTTTATTAAGATTTAGATCCTATTATGTGGTTTTGTTAATTACTGTTACTGGAAATTATATTTCAAATGAGTCTTGCTAATTTCAGGAAGTTCCAAATTATGAACAAGGTGAACGATTTGAGCCAACGTCAATAGAAGTGAGTTTAAATATCCTTTTTAATTATTCAATTAAAAATTCAATTATTTTTATTTTAAAACTATGTTTGACTATATTAAATCATATTAAATTTTAAAGGTGCATGAACTAGTGAAATAAAAAAATAATAATGTATGTAAAATAATAAAAACGAAAAGTTAAAATGATGTTTGGGTAAGATGTGGTTACGTCAAAAATTAAGTGAATAAAATATTTATTATTCTTGCTTTCTCAATGTTCTTAATTTTAATTGTTATAATTATTGTATAATATATGATAATAATTTAATTATAGTTGTGAATACTTTTTTTAACTATTTTAAAGCAATCTCAAGTTTATAAAATAAGTGTTTAAAAAGGTTAGTTAAAAGGACCAATAATGTTGACTTTTTTTAACGGTAAAGCTTGTAATAAAATATTGAAAAGCAATTTTTAACCAGTCTGTATTCTATAGCAACTATTATAGCTGCTTGTTATATTATTATAAATAAAATATTTATCACCAAAAAAGGTAGAATTATTTTAGAGTTTTCTTTCCATAAAAGTAATGCGATGCTGTATGTAATATATTTACACCAAATAAAGGTATTTACAACTAACGAATTCTCTATTGTGTCCCGCTTGTGTAATGAACAGATGGTGGAGGGAGCGACCTCTGCTCCATCCCTACTCACAGAAGCTGATCTCATCGCTCTCATGGATAAACACGGAATCGGTGAGCATCATTTCCTTTGAAGTTATTCGGATTGGTTCAAGGTTTTATAGGTTCAAGGTTTAAGGTTTTATAATTTAATGGAATAATTCACCTATATTAATTGATTTTCTAGTCATTAATTGGTTTTGCAGATTATTTAAAAATATTTTAATGGACATTATAAAGTGTCCTTAAAGAGTATTTTAAAAGCTGGTAAACTGCCGCAATGCTATTTTACTAGTTATGGTCTCTATTTAAGTGTATGACATAATATTGTTATAAACTTTAGTTACATATTATGTGTGAATCGAATTTCTATAAGTAGCAGTTGTTCATACTCATAGCAGTTCTAATTGTAGCAGTTTATCATACTCCATTTGACGTTGATTTTAGGTTATTCCGTTTGGATTATAGTAACTGTTTTGTTCATTAGGTTTATAATCTACATTTTTACTAATAATGGCCGTGTCGTACACTGTATATTTGGATTTACATAATATCTATCTTATTTTGTTAAAAACTTTTGGTGTCATCAACGTTAAAATCAGAAGGTGAAATGATCCAATGGTAAAATGCAAAATTTTGTTTTAAGTGTACCGAAATAAACTTTGATAATAATTAATAATTGGATTATTGAAAATGCAAAATAATAATATTTATAATAATAATCTTTTTATCAATTTTTATTGTGATGCTACCACCATAGAAAGCACTTTCTATTGTATTAATATCATCTTTATATATATATCGCAATTTTCAGGTACTGATGCAACACACGCAGAACACATTGAGAAAGTTAAGTCTCGACTTTATATTGGTGTACAAGATAACAGGTTTCTGGTTCCCGGAGAGCTAGGAATGGGGCTTGTAGAAGGTACTATTTGCTACTTTTAGGTAACTTGCTTTGGTAAATTTTTGCCAACATAATATTAATAAAAACAGTTTGAATTTATGAAACTGTTATAATACCATTAATTCAATTAAACTATGCTTAACTTAGTATACTTCTCTCAATCCCATTGACAATTGACAGTCTCCATTCTAATTGTGCACATTATTTAGGCTACGACTCGATGGGATTCCAGATGTCCAGACCAGATTTACGTGCTGAACTAGAGGAAGATCTTAAACGGTATGGTGGTGACTATTTCACTTCATTTCAATATCTTTATTTTATTGATGAAAATACTTTTTATAACTGATATCACACAAATCGATTCTTACTTTTCTATTTAGAATATGTGATGGCCACAAAAACAAAAATGGTAAGTGTAAACTGCTCGTTTACTAGTATAACATATATTGTGTATTTTTTCAATCATTGGTTTTAATATAATTTAAAACAGGAAAAACATTAAAATGTAATTATCAATATTTGTGAAAAGTTTGTTTCCTTTCCAAGTTAAGCCATGTGGCTAAATGTTTACTCTGAATAGCTGGTCAAATATTACAATAAACAATAGTCAAATAATTAAAAAATAACGATGACATATCCTGGAAATATAATGAAGCTCGTAACCATAATTGTGATATATTTTTAAAATGTCTTGCTTTGATAATGATAGTAAAAATTCTGCCCATTTATGTATGTTATTACATAAAGCTAGTTTATTAAATCTCAAGAATTAACAGTCTAACATTTTTATTATTTTGACTGTAGTCGATTTGTGTTTGATATAGGCTATAATTTACCGATGAAGCATTCTACATTTATATAGATAAAAACTAGTTTCACAGAAACCTGTATCATTTCAATTAATTATTTGCCCAAACATAAATGTTTTAACTCTTGGATTCTTCAGATGTTCTACGGAACCAAATAGCCAAATACAAAGAAGTCTTTCAGGCAGCAGTCCAGAGAGCTCAAAATCTCGACGTTGCTATCGGTAACTATCTTCAGGAAGACGCCAATCAATACGTGCCTGAGTGTGAGTCTTATTTTTTAATTATTATTTTGAGCATTTTTCATATAATCTTTAACTACCAACTGCTGAATATCTATATCGGTAGTTTTTCAAATTAAAATAAATAATCTTGCAGTGCCTTCACTGATTTCTTTAAACCGTGGCTGGGGTGGGTGGAGTTATAACACCATACGATTAAATCTGATCCGTATTCCAAATCTGACCACTACTCCCTGCAGCTCGTATTTAAATATACAATAGACCAGTGCAACTTTTTTTGTAACGTAATATTTTATTTTTATTGCTATTCGCCACCCGTTTTTATTTCAAAAATCGACACAATTGCAATTTTACGTCATCAAAATATTTAAAGTGTGTATTTTTTAAGTGTCTAAAGGGAATTTTTTATCAGTTTTTTTTCTGATATTATAAATATTGAAAATGTATAATCGATTTCTGGAAAGTGTAAGTTGCGTAAAAGTTATACTCGTACTGCTCTTTTTAAATTATAATCATCAAAATATTTTAGTAGTAAAATTTATTATCTTTTTGTTACTATTAAAACATTGGATATTATGAAAATGTTAATCGATTATTACTTTGATTTAAATAAGGTTGACTTATCAAAGGTGTTTTTTTATCAGATTTGAAATTAAAAAGAGTTTATTATCGTTGAATAGTTTTACATTAATATTAACTTGTTTCAAATGTTTATACTTTACATGAAATGATTAAACAAATATTGTACTCTTTGTAAATATATTTCTAAAAAAACTATGTCATAGCTGACCCGTCGTATTATTTGAAACAACCGGTCTCGTAATAATCGCAGCTTCTTCTCTCTGAGCAGACCCCACGGGGGACGGATCCAATCAACCAGCATTCGCAATGGTGCGCGTGTGTC
This sequence comes from Coelogynopora nodosa, assembly GCA_034780555.1. NCBI lineage: Eukaryota > Metazoa > Platyhelminthes > Proseriata > Coelogynoporidae > Coelogynopora > Coelogynopora nodosa. The sequence continues at coordinate 5,853 of JAUZND010038302.1, forward strand.
CCCAGTGTTCCATGGATGCGGTGGTCAAGACTCGCGCTAGTGAACGAACAAGGTGAGCTGGCCTCTGTTCCACCCGCCGGTTGATTGTATGCTGAGGACAGATATTTTGCTGACAAATACCAACTCTATAATATCTGTTCAGTATTGAGAAAATGAATCACCGTGAACGCTAGGAATTAATTAATTTAAATTTTGACTTTTTGTAGACCATTGTCATGAAGTGCTAAAAACTATGTTAAGGTTGACATTAAGAGATTAAATAATGACAATATTACCTGTTAAGTAAAAATTCACACTATCTGAATCCACAAAATATGATAACTTATTTAGTATGTTATTTATTGAGGTGTTAGCAGGAGCATCGTTTGTTAACAGTGAAGAAACCCGGTTGCATATTGAGGAGATTGTTGGTGTGCAAATTAATATTAATTCGGTAACGCTATAATTGAAATCAATAGAATGACTAGATTGTGTGACATACCGAAGGAAGACCACCATATATAGTGCAGGTTCTTGACTCAAATCACGGCCAGTATTTCCAATATGGAATTCATTATCATTGTTATAATAGATGATGTAACATTACAAACTCCAGGTAATAAGTCAAATCTCAGAGAAGTTTTTCGGTTATTTTTATTGAATAATTTACCATTTGATATCGTTCAAATGTAAGAATTTGTAAACTGTAAATTGCTACAAAGAAAATTGTATTGTACATTTAACTACGTTTCAATTATTAAAATATTAAATTATTGTAATATAAATTACAGGAAATTAAAGTAAATCATTTAATTTATTCTAATTATTATTTATTTTTTAAATCTTAAGAAGGAAAATTATTTAGTAAAATAAATTGTAATCAAACTGTAACATAGTTTACGGCAAGTTGCTTCCTCGTCCGACCACATGCTCGCTCCCTACACATTGCAGTAACCCCCCTCAGCTGGTACGTGTCATGCCGAGGCTATCCCGGCTGCCGCTACGCCGTCTGGCTGCCCCAATCGGTGGTCAACGTTCGTGTCCTGGGGGAGGACCAGATCTGCCCCAACCACCCGGCCGAGGAGCGCATACACCGGCTGGCCCTCCGCTTCACGCCCGGATTCTCCATGCCCGGCTTCATGGCCGTGGGGGACGTTGATGAGTCAGTGATGTTATCGATCGTAGGGTGTTGTTGTGGTCGTGGCTCGTGCCTACACCTGAACAAAATATGTTATCAGTGTAATATTATAATGACTTCTACCTCAAATCTCTTATATTATTTGCATAACATATTAAAGATGGATCTGTTTTAATTTTTTATCATGGTTTTTAAGTTTGGTCAAGTTTGTTTTGTAATAATTAAATAATAATAACTGTACGTTATCAATATTTTTCTATAAATAAACAGGATGTTACAAATTATGATAGTTATTCTTTCATAAAAAATTATAATATACAATATTGATGTGTGTCAAAATGAAAAAAATCATTACTACCTACTTTACCTAACATATTCTAGTGTGGAATTTATATGTTAATTGAATAAATTGGTATTTATTCCAGACACATAACCTGTATCTTTTGTGATGAGGACACTCAACAAGCACTCGGCATCCGAATTCCATCGAGAAGTAAGATTTATATAATATATTTATTTAATAGTTGCCTCAATTTTGACTGAGTAAGTGTTGAGGTGTTTTATAAGGTAATATTATATTTTTCGTTATTATTTTGAAAATAAATTTCGAATATGTTACACTTTTTTTATTTAAATGGGACATTAATTTATATTGTACATATCTGATATGCTTATACTAATAATTAGACTATAGGTACTATTGTATCTAACTACAGCATTGGCAATAATTGTAAGCGCCATTAATATCGAGGTATAATGCTGAATTTGCGTTGCATCGATTAAATCTTTGAAACTTGTCAATAAATGTTAAACAACCAGAGCCGGAGGGAAGTGTATCTAGACCCGGTACCGTCCATTGTGACCCCCCATCAGTTGCGGCACCCTCCACCCTCCCCAGTCGACCTCTCCACAACCAGCAGCAGAGTCCCACGATGGTACCCCCCTACAGGCCTCCCCCTCCCAATCGTCCCCCTGCCGCTGGTGGAGGTGAGGACAGTGGGGTTCCCCCCATGTGTGCCTGCGGGGTGCCGGGGCTCAAGTTGACCGTGCGCAAAGAGGGACCCAACACGGGTGAGTCATCACATGTTTGGTCGTCTGTGATTTATTTATTTGTCATTGCTTTTATCAATAGAAATATATTACAAGGGCGCACGGCGCTAGCTTTACAAATAAGTATTGGAACAATAACAGGTTCTGCGATATTAAAAAAGGAGTAACAGGCAGTAAAAATAGATTTTTTTACTGCTGTAGGCTACTTTGTTAAGTCAGACTATGTTATGTTATCTCTATGTTATGTCTATATTTGTTCCGGCACTGGTTGAAAAGGTTAGTGATGCGTCTTTTGGATAATTTGTTAGTTACAAAATATATATATTGTTTTGCGTGAATTAATACTGAGACTATAAAGCTGGAAACGACCATTTGTTAAGTTTGTGGAACCCATTTTGTTGTACCCGTCTCTCAATGATCCCCTACTAGGCCGAGAGTTCTACAAGTGTGGCCAGGGCGGTAAAGACCAGGGCGGTTGTGACTTCTTCCTCTGGGCTGATGCCGCTCAAGATGGGTGAGTCAGAGTGGTGCTTTAGTACCTGCCGGGTAACTGGTAGGACATGTTTCCTATGTGATGCATACTGTAAATACATTAAATACATACCGTAAATGATGTATGTTACATAGATATTTAATGAATTTGAGTGCTTTATGGGGGTAAGTTTCCATGATTAAATATAGCGTTTTTCCTCGCTGAAGAGCTTAGTGTCGAAAGCTAGACAGTAAATTATTTTTCTTCTTTATCATTTAAAAAAAATTAATTAGTGAAGAGATCTAACTACATAATATTTATATTTAACTACAGTTAAGATAAATAGGACATCAATATTAATTATTGTTGTGCTTATAATTAATATTTTATTGATTTGAAACAAAATCGTTAGTAAAAACCATCTACTCCCTCGCAACCCCCTTCCCCCCTACATTTCCTCATACTATAAATAATATTATATGTATGACAAATACACGATGACGAACACGAACACGATTACATTTTTATGCATTCACGATATAAGCCTAAGTAGTTCTTGTTCACTTTTATCTTGTCTTGTTATAGTGTAGAGAAAAAAATGAATGAAACCTTTTATTAAATATACTACTGAAGTATATTTGACAACGGTGGGGAGATCTGGACAATATTGTTTCGTTCTTATTAGAACTGACTCATTAGCAGACCACACGTACCCAATGGCAACACCGTCCTGTTTTCAGTGACGTCTGAATCTGCAGTACACTTTACAAGACACTGTTGGAAATATATAAAAAAGGTGATTTCTTTCTCAATTTTCACAATAAGAATGATTCTGGATATCTGAGTGTTTACTGTAGTAGTACTAGATTCAGATATTATTCGACTGGTGTGGTTTGTGTGTGCAATGCTGACGAAACGGCGCTTTCCTTTTCCTTCCAGATCATCCCGCGGTCATTTATGTCATATTAGTACTGTTAATAGGTTTCTTATTAATCTATTAATAACGGTGTTTTTATTCTTTTTATTGTTTTCTGATTGCACTTTGTACCCCCCCCCCATATCTTCCACAGTAGACCACAGTCTGGTCAATCAACACGGGGAGGACCATCTTCGACCGCCAACTCGGCACGTTGGGGGTCATCCCAGAGGCCTGCTGGTGAGGGGTGTGTCTCCTCCGCTCCTGTCAACTGCCATTGTGGTCTTGTTGCAACGCTGTACGTCCCTCCCACTGACCTGTCGGCATGTTGTCTTGTTTACCACCACTGATTCTTCCAACCAATGCTACATTAGTTGACTTGTATTTCAGTTGGTTCTTTGGATCAATTCTAGACTAGCTATCTAATCATTCTGTTCTGTTGTTTTCATTTCAACAGTTTCTTTGGAGAATTCTTAGATTAGATCGTATCGATTTTTTTTTGGATTTTTTTAATAAATTCTAGATTAGCTTCAATACTATTTTTTCATTAATTTTTTTACTACTGTAATTTCTTTTTTTAAATACGTACTTTGTTAAAGGTGTCATCATTTTAATATTTTTGTTGTATCCCTTAATTTTCTTAATTCTGCTATCAATTTGTTTACAATTTTGAAGTTCTTTATAATAATCTAAATATTATTATAAGTCCTGGAAATCATAGCAAATTTCTTGAATTTTTTCATTTAGACAAAAATCAGAAAAAATAATGTGTCAGCGAGATGCTATGTAACATTTTTATTTTTCAGACTATTAATATTATTATTAAAGAATTCAATATCACGACTTGTGGACCAGTAGATAAAACAATATTTTTTTAATTATGCTATTTTTAAAATTAAATTGCAAATTATTTAAATTAATATTCTATTAAAAATAGAATTTTTATCACTTCAGCTGTATGTTATTTTCTTCTCCAAATAAAAATATTGTGTTTTTCGTAGTATGTTTTATGTTTCTCTCCTGAAAATGTATCCCGCAAAAATAAAAAAAATAATCCTGGAAAAGTCCTGGAATATTATTACAAACATCGCGCGGTTTCAGTACCATCTCGATACACCAATTAGACAGCAGCACAACCCCTCCACCACTGTTGCCCACTATTGTCAGCCGTACAGTGTCCAAGGAGAACGAGAACAAGGGTCGTCAGTTCTACGGCTGCTCGAAGCCGCGTGACCAGGGCTCGTGCCAGTTCTTCCAGTGGTCTGACACCCCTCCCTCCGCCTCCGCCTTCTCAGCGTCCACTTCGAGAGGCGGCCAGTCCTACTCGCGGGGGCAGACCGATGCGGGGCAGTCAGCGGGGTCCTCGTGGCCGCCCAACCCGGCACTGAGTGGTATGTGTGGCCGGGAGGTTTGTTCTAATATGCTCAAATTGACTTTTTTTCAAGTCACATTTTTTATGGATATGGGGTTGGCTTCCGACGTAACGATTAACTATGGGAGATAATAAAAGTGACTGTATAAGAACTTTCAGTAAATCAGTTGCGTTTTCTATAATAATTATTGTTGTTGATGTTAAATTTATGATATTTTGATATTTAAAAAAGTTTAATGTTTTATTGGAGGTTTCAATTGTCCATTTTGCAACATATTTTGTATTGAAATAGGGACACATTGTCTGGTAACTGAAAATTTATGTTACTAGACAAGTAATTTTGAAATTTCATTAATTTTGAAATTGATTTAGGTGAAATAAATAGTTTAACCACGTTATTGCTATTCATAAATAAGACGTCATTTTCTTGAAATTTTAGGTTTTTACTGGATTTTAATTTTTATAGTTTGGTAAACAACATCGTCACTATTTATAATTAATTTTTGCTTTTGTTTACAACAATAAACTTACTTGAGAGTGTAACTATAGTCATAGACTGGTGTGAATACTCTCACAACTCTCCCCCTCCCAGGGTCCCGGTCCTCCCGGGGGGGCAGATCGTCCGGCAAGAAGGCAGCCGGAGGTCCCCGCAAGTGCGGCCTGTGCGGTCAGGTGGGACACACTAGGAACAGGTGTCCCAACAATTGACCCATACCAGTCAGCCCCCTACCCGCGCCCGCCCAAACTATTGCTCGTCAAGATTTAATTCGTTGCACCTCTTCTCACTGGTCATCTCTATATGCCTCATATTATGTCACTCGAAGTTGTAGAGGACGAGTTGACTGAGAAGAAGAGAGAATTGCCACAACTCTTCACGTCATAATGGTATCACAGAAGTCAAAACTAAATTTGTTTCATTGTTGTTTCTAGGAAGATTGTGTTGGTGCAGCACCACCTTTGGGGAAACTGGAGTTTAGCGTTCTAAATTTTACAAATTCGCAAAACTAAAGAAGTCTAGAAAATGTAATATATTGAGTAAAATGAATACAATACTCTCAGGAAGAGATAAAAATTGTTTATTAATTGTTACCAATATCTTCTGAAATGCCTCACCACCACTGATACAGACCGCAAGTCGTCGGTCTGCCATCCATGTTGTTATAAATTCTTTTTTTTTCAAGTTTACAGAAACTGCAATTATTTCAACAATTTTTCCTATTTAATACACTAAGATAATGATTAAAATGTATATATATATATATTAATCTTTTTTGCATTACTCTTAATTATAAATAATTTTTGATAATTCATTTTTCCATTTTTTCTGTATTTATGACGCTTAACTCCGGCTTCGTCCAATATAGATGTAATTGCCGTTTATGAAATTTTAGCGATGCATTCCTGTTTTGTAGTCTCGTTGTTACCTTATGATTATTAGTTGTGTTTTTCCTGTTTATAATTTTTATACGTTTAATGCCAGTTCCATACCATTGTAATTTGTTTTCCGGTATATATTTAGCTTACATGTTAAATATAACTTTTTGATAATCAATCTAAGTAGGCACCAGATAAAAGTAACATTATTGTTGAATATTTGGGCTGCCTATAGTATAAGTGCCAATATCGGGATACTTGAATTCCATTATTTGTCAAATAGAGACATTTCGTACTCTGAACAGAGCAGTGAATTAACAACTTCCCCAATTAGTATTTTATTCCCATTCATCAGTTTTACTTTCCTTGTACAACCGACTGTTGTTTCATTCGATAGATGTTCCACAAACATACAGGATCCTGAAATTAGTTCTTTTTAGCATATAGACACTCTTTGTTACATTATTTTTTGGAAAGGGACCTCTTTTGGCGTATAAAAGCTCCAAGTATTGTGAATTCTAAATTAGGCAGTTTGTATTGTTAAAGATTGTCGATCATACAATAATTTCACAATGCAAAAGTTTTTAGTTGTATGCATTTCTGCTAGATCGCTGATAAATTTAAGAAGATATTATATTATGTAAATTTTTGTACATTTTCTGTTCGTAGAAATATTTATACTATTTTTAAAATTATTACATTCTGGTTTTGATGATGTACTATATTTTTATATCTACTATAAAAATAAACTTTTTCTATAATGTAACTAAAGTTTGTTGAATTTGTTGGGGATGGGAGTTAGTTAAAGAATGTGATTGTTTTAAAAGCGTCTCAGTTATAGTATAGGTGTATTATTTTTGCACTTCTTTTTACGAGTTAATTACCATAGCTTACAAATAATCTGTCCTATTGTGATTAGCCAAATGATGTGCAGAAGGTATAACGTCTAAATAAATAATTTATTTTAACATGTCCTGTTTGAAGAATGATATGTAAGGCACTAATAATCAAATAACCAATAAAACTTCATTGAAAAGTTTTTTATTATCATAATCAAACATTATTCTACGCAAATTAAATGGTAAGATAACATTTACGGATATTTATTTCTTTATATATTTATTTATACTTTCATAATTAAACTATGAACAGAATCCGGTATAATGGTTAACATATCAAACACTTACAATATTGAAAAGTTTTTACATTCATTTCAAATGTTAATATTTCTAGTAATAATAATAGTACAATAATATATTTAAATAAATGAACAAATATTTATAAGTTCGACAAATCTACAGTTTGAGATGAACGTTATAATATTTGGCTCGACATTGTTTAATTTTTCACTATAGTTGTTTTTAAGAACGCAGCAGTCACAGGTCTTTTGTAGTCATGTGTTAATATTGGCATATATGCGTAAACATTGATTACAATTATTTTATTTATAGTAGTCTGTATAAATTTAGCCAATTATACAAGGTTATTTTTAAGGGAAATCTATAATTGCTCAAAATCAACTCGAACTTTGTGATGTAGATCTTGGAATTCTTAGAAAATGCAACTACTTATATTATACGTATATATTGAAATTACCTGTCTATGTGTGGTGTCAAAGTTCTCATTACAATAGTAAGAAAAACTTCACGTGATTATACTATAACGTTTCGTCTATTATTGTGTTTACCCAGTGTCAATGATTTTAACACGACGAGTCTATTCTAAAACGTGATAACCGACCTGACCAATTATTATCTGATCACAAATAGTATATAAATATACAGATTTTTCGTAAAAATAGATAAATGCAACAAACTAGTATCTATTTCAATATCTACTATTTTACATTACAGTCGTCTGTATTTAAACAAGTTTACAAAATTTAAGAGAACAATTTTAAAAAAATAATGTATTCTTCAAAAAATACGATGCTTCCGAAATCAGAGCCGGCCTTCGATGTCGGTGCCTTAGTGTATCAAAAGTCGGTGCCACAGCATAGTTCCCCAAGACCACATAAGCGGAACAATTGTTTAGGAATGATTGCTTTCTTCGGAGTAATAATTCTTTTCTTTGCCAACGGTGGACTTTGGTTCTACCTGTTTTATAACAATTCTCTGTTACGGGAAGAGATGATTCAGCGTTATCATAAGTTGGAAAAGAAGATTAATGTAAGTAAAAGTATTTAACAAGATTTAAAAAAGTATATTATATATATATATATATTCATTTAACTAAAGTCCTTTTAGCAGTAAAATACTAAAATTAAAGACACATTATTAAGTTACTTTTCAAATGCTCGCTTGTTGACTATATTAATAACAGGGGCGGATGCAGGATTTTATGTTAGGGGGGGGGGGGGGGGGGGGTGCACAACAAACAGGCGCAAGTTATATAAAGTTATTTAAAAAACATCCATTTTATCTAGTGTGTTTTTCTACCTAAAAGCGCAACAATAAATAAACAAAAGACGCAGGGGCCCTTGGCCCCCTGGCCCCTGGATCCGCCTCTGAATAATATGACAGTTATAAAAAAAAATTGTATGCAAACAGTCTCAATCGCATAAAAATAAGCATTTTCATACAAGTTATAGTTGCTGTATTTATTGCTATAATTCCATATTACCATTTAAATAAATGGAATAATATACTCATTCAAAAACGAGAATTCATGAGTAAAAAATACAATATTAAATATAAAGCAAACGACTTGTTTTTTCACCAGTGAAACAATTAGTATGTTATTAATAGTAAAATTGACAGTTTTCAGTTTTGCCTTATCGGCCTTAATATCAGAAAATACTATAAAGTTATAAATACATACCTCCTCGTTTAGGAATACTTACAAATTTAAAGTTGTTTATTACACATATTTAAATTAATAACATTTTGCATGGTTTCTATTTAAAATTTATATATAAACATTATTTATTATATTGATTAAATAATAAGAGATATGTTATATTTATAAACATTATTTATTATAAACGTTTCTTTAACTTCTATTATTTTGTTAATCTTTCTTTAATATAAATTGTGTTAACAATGTGTTTTTTATTTTCAGTCCAACTCTTTTAATGGTGAAGTTCATGACAATAACGTAAGCTTGCTTATCGTATATACAAATCCATTTATTTAAAAAAAAAATTTTCCACATGTTATTTCTTTGGTATGCTTGTGCTATACTGGGGGCCCATGATGAGGGCATTCTTCGATTTTGGTGTTCTCTTTATCATTGGGAATATTTTCACTTCGGGGAGATCTCTTCACTAAACTGGCATGCCCTTGCTGTCATATTTAGTGATGCCCCTCTTATTTATTGGCGACCCTCTTATATTTACTGGGTGCCCTTTTCACCAACTGTGAATAATTAGATGATTATAATTCTAAATTCTAATATATTATAAATTGAAAATTATATGTAATTTGATTGTAATTTTTAAATGATGGATTAAACAATAGTTAGCGATTAATTATCTAAAATATGTACATTTGGTTTCAGTTGGATTCAGAATTTATGTCCTAAATTTGCATAAAATATTAAATTGGTCGCAAATAATTCATTTATTATTATTATTTGATTCATCTTAGAAAATGCTTAATATACTTTTCTAACTTTTTTAACATGCAGATGGCGTTCAAAGCTACTAATGTAGAAACAGTTCCTGAAGTTAAACTACACCCCATTGATGATTTCAAAAAAATTGAATGCAAACCCAACAAAAACATATATGTGAGTGTTAATTTATTAAATATTTATAAAAAATAGAAATATTACAATTGGTCTGCTTGTAATAATGTAATATATATTATGCTTTTAGCCGGGTTGTATAAAAAAAATTGTTTTTTCCATAATTGAACAGTTGATATATTCATTTTTATTTATGTTAGCATAAAGGCAAAAACAAGTAGAATTAAGATTTACAAGATTTGCATAAAATAGGCACAGGAAGTGTACATCAAATTTCTTCGTGAGATAAGTGAATATTTCACAAGGCAGCACTGTCTCATCTGGTCCACACAGAACTCATGTGTCTTATCCACAACAATGCCAGACCTCAATTGTCGAAGGATACTACAGAATACTCGGAAAGCAGAAGCAGAAATTTAAATCAATGGATTCAATAACTATAATCGCCTGCCAATAACATCTGTGATCGTTTTGTTTGCCCCATATTTGAATTTCTCTGAGGTTGGCTTTTGAAAATAAAAATAAAATGGAAAAATTTAGAATTGCCAACCTTCATATTGGTCCTATGATACGCAGAGCCTTTTTAAATCATTCAAAATGTTGTTTTTATCATTTTTTTAGGTAATGGTTCGTATTAATCTCTTCTCAATGATCAAATTTTAATTGTATCAAAGTATCAAATATATCCAATTTCAGACACACGATTTCTTACGAGTGAAAAATACAAGGAGTGAGTATAAACGTCCACAATTGTACTGTGAACAAAGAATAAAATGTTACCTAATTTATTTAATATTCCACAATTTAATATCAATTTAATTGTGTCTGAAAAAGATTTTAAACCCTTGTTTAGAAACCATATATACAGAATGTGCATAAAATATTTAAAAACATTACAAACGCAAAAAATATATAAGTATAAGAATATGTTTTAAAACGCTATTTTTTTATCTGTTTGATATATATTAGTAAATTTTTTGTGATATTATGGTCACGGTTTTTTAAAGCTTGCTGTAAAATATACTGTAAAGCTTGTTTGTTATTTGATTATTTCATAAATATAATTTATTTATTACGCTACCAAAATAAAAATCACGTATCATGTTGCCACACTGCACTACTATAGTAGGGAGACCTAGTATACCTAGAACCAGCCCGGTGAAAAATAAAGTTAGGGTCCCTTAAGTATCTTTCCTTACCACTCCCTTAACCACCAGTTCCGCCGGAAAAACTAAGGGTCCCTTAAGGGCAAATCCCTGAGAATCAAAATTTTTTACACTATACTACCTCAAAATATTGAAGTAGTATAGTGTATAGTATAATTATAATATTAAATGAAATAAAAGAAAACAGAATAATATATTAATATACATCACTTTATTAAATTGCATTTAGGAAAAATAGAGCATTAAAAATTCGTTCAATACTGGGACTATACTAATCACAATAACTGTCTTATATAATAATAACAATAATAATAAAATGTAACTAATGCAACATGTTAATGTAATATCAGAATAATAGAGATAAATAGTGTAATACTGTAATTAATTGTCACTGTCGGAATCTGACTGCAAAACACGTCTTCTCTTAGCAGTAGAGGTTCCCGGCGATGCCGAAGAGGCAACCGACGATGCAACAGGGACTCCTGCGACACCCGATTTGCGCCGTTCGACGCGTCCACCGCTCCTGTCCCGTGCGTTGTTAAAAAAACGTGCCACCATCAGTTCCACATCCTTGTTGGTTGTAGATGGGAAGGCGGCAATGGTTGAAGCTGTAAATCGAAATAGAATACTAAAGAATTCTATACAAGGACAATATTTTTCTTCTGCTGATGTGCATAAGGGACCATCTATAAAGTACGTACACAGACAAGGGGGGAGAGGGGGGTAGATTAAGAGCGCACAGGTGCGTACAAGAAGAGGGGGCAAGGGCTGAAAAGTAGATGTACGCTCTTTTGAAAAAATTTACCATGCCTTTTTCAATAATAATTTTCTATGGTAGAATTACTATGCTAATTATATGGTTTACATTTTATTTACTATTTGAATTTCTATGCCGTCTGGAATTCCAGAGACTTAATTCTTAGTCGTATGTTTATAAAGCCTATATGATTATTTGCATTTCTTACAGACGGCTTTTTAATAGTAATAAATAATTTCAATCAATTTTCATTAGCTATATTAGTAGACTATGTTTATTAGAAATAAATTCAAACTATAGTTGTAGCTCTTTAATGAAAGCAAGTGAGATTTGTTATTGGCAGATATACGTGCCCCCCACCTTTTACGCAGTACACCGTTCATTGACTGTTAATTGAGAGTCAGACAACTACATACCATACATAAGATTATTACGATTATGAATACAATTTATCATTCTTAGAAGATACAAATATAAATTGATAATAATGTAGAAATTTTCTTATTACAATATAAATATAACTAAAATACCCTAATTTATTTAATCATACAAGACATATGCTTTTCTTCGTATAATATATAAACATCGTTACTTAATTACGAAAAAATTCTATAAAGTTATGTTTTATACACTCAAACCAGCAAAATAGTTATATTCTTATTTAATATAAATAGTATTTCAACTGCGTACAAGAGCGTACATAGGGGGAAGGGGTGTCAGAATTCGTATAATGACTGCGTACATACTTTATGGATGGTCCACAATAGATAAAAGCTAAAATTACTCATCATAGAGCTTGCACTTAACTCAAGGGGGGATTTTATAAAATATTATTTGAAAAATATATATTACATAAAAATAAGCAGAAATAGTCAATGTGTAACACTGATCTTTATCTATCACATATTTGAAAACTATAAATTATTCATACTTAGTCAGACTATATGGTTGCAGAATCTAGAAACAAATTACACTGTCAAGGTATAAATAGTTAATTTGTCACTTTATGATCTAAAAAGAACTTTGGAAATTCTGCTTTCTATGAAAAATCGGATCTCTACAATGCCAGTATTTACAAAAAATAAATGGATTGCGTAAGAAAATCTTCATTTGTGAATTTTTAGAAACTTAAATAAACGTACATATTAACGAGTCGAATGCACATACAGTTGAAAAGGTTAAGCCTGGCTTACACAGTACTTTAACAAAAATAATCAACTTACATTTGACACACTTCTCCAAGTTTTCAACAAACTTTAACTTTCCATAACTCCCCGGACGGTTGATTAGGAGTTGAACATCTTGGGAAAATAACTTATTCATTACTCGGTAGATGTGCTCCCTTGGGTTTTTGCCACCTTCGATTCTCATCCATGATAGCTGATTAAAGAAAAGATAAATTTTAAAGTCTCATTAGCAAAGCACAATTCATTATCAATCTTGTAGACCTTAAATGCAAAACCTATTTTAGGCAAAATCACAAATGCAAGACAATTGAACTTGTAATAATAATATGCTTTATTGGCAAAATGTTTATTGGCAAAAGAGAATGAAGATTCAATAGTCACTGAATATTATACAATAGACACAGAATATAAAATTGCATAGTGTAATTGACTGACGACCAAGGCGTTAAAGATTTCGTGTACTGCCTCATTTTAGAGGCTTCTACTTTTAAGGAGTTTCATTGCATAGATACTAGAGGTGCATTTGCTTTGTTGGTATTTTATATGCTGAGATGTTTAAAGTTTGTCTGTGAAAGAGACGCCTGAAATGTTCATTTCGGAGACTCATTGCAATTAAACTTCTTTAATGACATATAAATGTATATAAATCCACACATAAATGACATACATACGAATATGTAATAACTAAAAAAGTAGACGCCTATGCATATACATTTTTAAATGTGGTTATAAAATTACACAATTAATTAAATTATAAATTTTTTAATAGTAAATTCCTCGACAAGTCGTTAAAACTAAAAAGTTTCTATATACCAAATTTCAGCTTAATCGGATGATAGTTATTCCAGAGGAGGATGATTACACAATGAGACCTCACTCGCAAGTAACACTTCTGGATGCTCATAATGTTTACAACATACTCACAACATCTGTGGGATGCTTTTCTACAGCTTGGTAGTCCTCCTTGGTTTTGAAGACGGGAAATTGCAGGGTGTCAGATGGGATGAGGGATGGTGTTGATGTCGAGGACGTGGCTATCACCTTCTTCAGTTGCGCCATCTCACTTTTCAGTTCTCGCATCTCCCTCTCCATTGCCGAATTACGTGCATTCTGCTGACACAGCTGTCTCGTCAGTGTCGACAGGAAAAACAGCACACCTGACAAATAAATAGAAGATCCTTTTTTCATGAAATATATATATATATTAATGGAAAAAATAAATATATTAATGAGGCACACTAAAAATAGGGAATTCCAAAATTGAATACACTAGTTTATGTACGTTACTGGCATATATCAATAAATATTTATGATATTACTTATAAGTAGCAATTACAATAATATAGTTAAATTATTAAAAAAATTATTATCATCTGGAAATTCAAGTTACAATTTAAGAGTTTTCTCTCTTTATTTATGAACAAATTTACTGTCCGATGGATATTGTAATACATAATATTGCATATTATCAATATTTATCTTAACAATGTGAATACACCGAACTAATAAATGCAATTAAAACAAAGCCTCTGTTGAAGTGTTTTCAATAAATCAATTATACATTTTGTTCTCAAATAATAAACTTATTCTGACCTTTAAATGACTCTGCTTCTATATTGAGTTCGGTACACGTGTCCAACATATCTTGATAATAAGATAAATTTGAATCCATTGCACGTTCTCTGGGAGTAGCGGACACAAATGGGGGAAGTTGGCGAACTGGAGTACTAATTGGCGAAGGAGACACAAGAGGAAGTTGGCGAACAGGAGTACTAAGTGGAGAAGGAGACACAGGAGGAAGCTGACGAACTGGAGTATATATCGGAGGAAATTGGCGAGCAGAAGGAGAAGCCGGCGCAACAGTTACCGGGGGAAATTGGCGAACAGAAGGAGAAGCTGGCGCAACAGTTACCGGGGGAAATTGGCGAACAGAAGGAGAAGCTGGCGCAACAGTTACCGGGGGAAATTGGACAACTAATTCATTTTCCACTTCGGAGTCCTCTGTTTCGGTGTACATCCTCTATTGAATATAGAAAATTTGACAATGATTACGTTTTGCGTATTATGTTAACCATTGACAAGCATCTGTTAACACCTACATTATATCTACAGTTTCATAACACTTAGGTAAGTCTCAATCAATTTTGTGATGACTGTTTTCTTATTTGTGACAACTGACTAATAACCAGTCACCTATAATTATTTATGCACTAAAATGATTATTCATCAATATTGTATTACTACAATGTGTATATTTATTCGTATTGCATTTATAATCACAATAATAATTAGTTTTATATATACAATAATATTTATATGATATATACAATAATTTAATAGTATTAATAGTACTAACGTAATTGTATCGCAATAGAAACTGCTTGTATGTTCATTGTCAATATTGTAGTAATTGAATATAATTTACATAATAAAATGTTATTTCATATATTAAAATAACGGCAGGTCAATGCAACAGCAACAAATAATCGATTATTGGATAATCAAAACAATTTTGCCTACGTTTTACATATATTCCTATCAACCAGCATACACGTTAAATACAAACATACTTCTAATGGAG
>JAUZND010038313.1:0-21529 GCA_034780555.1 Coelogynopora nodosa
TCGGAAAATGTTTCGTCTCTTCCATCGGGAAAAAATATTGATTTAAAAATCGAACAGCTTGTTTTTCGTTGCATATCATTAGAAAATGTATTTCCTCGCCTTTTTATTGAACATTTTGCTGACCATTATTTTCATTGTTGAAAATGATCATGTGTCTAAACTTATTCGACTTTTAATCAATTATTTTGTACGTGTACGAATGTTTGTGTATGCCAAACTTTTTTATCAGCGCCGGATTTTTGCCGCAGGAACACCATCGAGACAGGTGGCCACAAAATTGATGTTGTGTAGAGGACAGTGACATTTTGATAAAAATTTTATTGGAATATCTGTATATATATTATGTATTTATTAGAGAGTTAAACATTATTGTTTTCCACAAAACTGATGTTGTTTAAGGGGTATCTGTTTACTTATTTGAGAATATATTAATTTGTATGTAAAATTTGCTGTATATAATAATATAATATGTATAACTTTATCAGAATAATTTATACATATATATAATCTAATTTTTTTCTTATATAGGTAATAAAATGTTCTATGCGTTCTCTCTAGTTCTATGCGTTTGGGTGCCTTTACTCATGAAAGTCTATCGATGAGGAAGTTGTGAGGGATATTATACGATATATTCGAATAAATTGCTTGATGGTACAAAATAATTATATGATATAGGCGAATTTATGATATAGACGAATACGATATATACACATTTTGTATGTACACATAGGCATTTTGGCGGTGCATTTCAAAAGATATGATATAGGCAAATATATGACACATGCGAATACGATATAGGCGAATCCTACCAAGTTTTTAAAATTAGGAGAACTAATTTTTAAAATCAATTATATTTATATATCAAAATTCGTATTCAGCAAAGCAAGTGTTTATTTACCAAACATTTATTATTAAAATAATTATGCAAATTGTATAATATCATTGTTTATTTTGATTGTATAATAAATTTTCTAGCTAAGAACGTAAGTACTTCTATTTCCCACATTTCAGGTTTTGTATACTTCGGAGTTACCAATCTCCAGACTGTCCTCTTATAACCACTGGATTCGCACAATCTGTATCTTGTAAAGGAAGACTTTTTTATAGTGACTGCTTTGTGACCGTGAGGGCTGTGATTGCCCCTCCCCATCTTTTGTGTCCCTCTCATCTCTATTTAGTAGTGGTCCAACCTCCCCTTTCATTTCCAACGAATTGGCAGGCAGTATTTATAGAACACTCTTAAATGTTGTAATGCATTACATTTAGTTGTATATTCCTTTCTGCGCCAGTTCGACCACTTATGTCAACTCCCCATTTGTCTATGATAAGTTAGTTGCGTTTTTTTAGATTTGAACCATGTTTCTTATTTTATTTGAAAGAAACCGTTTTGTAAAGTGAACTGCTTTAAAATTAAACCTTAGTGCGACATTCTTGTTTGTTATATTTGCATCTTCATTGTAACTTTAACCACTGAAAGACTCTTAATAGTGAGAACGTTAGTATATTAGTAAAATATATAATTATAATATATATCAATATATTATTCGAATACAATTAAATAAGGTAGCACGATATATTTGGGTAAGTTTTCAACTTCACATTGAATTGTATATGTTTCAATCAATATAAACCTGAGCGTTTATGTTTGAATACTTAAGACTACATAAGATAGAAAACCCGTATTATATATGTTTACGTGATTGAGACTGGTTTGCTAGAAATTATGCTTTGATAGATTATTGTAATTCACTTGTATAATACAGTTATTGCAGTTGAAATATTTCTGGTATTATTTTCGTTCAATAATATTGTTTGTTGATTAAGTAAATGTTTAACGAACTCTACAAATCATATTATCACTATTAAGGGTCTTTAGGGTACTTATTTGTATTGATTACATCTTAAGTTTTCCTCCACTTTATCGGACAAAGTCCATTTATTGTATCATACCTCCCATTAACATTGCCTTAATTTGCAAACCACTTTATACTATAATATCTATTGTATACCTGTATACTTGTATGTATCATTGCTTGAATAAAACACCAGTTTGCATAAGTTGTTAGAGGAGTGATTCAATTGCTGTTTCTATTCGATTTTATACGATTAATGTAACTTGTGACGGCTATATTAAATTGAATTATTGTTGAACACTGTCTTCTGCCTCTTATTTATAGCTGGTTTAAAGAAATTAATTCCGTGTACTGATATTAAATTTGATACATATGTTTGTCTTGCTTATGCTAGATAAGAAGTAATTGTGTTTAATTTTTGATTTTTTTCTAACTATGTAGAAAAATTCATTGAGGGTATGCTTCAATCACGTTTCATTTACTGTGATATCATTATTATTCATTCTAATTGGACAAAGATTATTGTAATAAATAATGTGGCATTGATTTTATTGGTTTTTCATAAGTTTTGACCCTTCACGAATTTTTCTTTTATTTTTACACTACTTTTTTTGTGTTGTGGTGTTCATTCCCTAGGATTTCATACTTTCATCAAATTCGACAGAAATTTGTGGGTATTTAAGTGAGAAATATAAAATTTTCAAAAATTAAGGAGTGCTACATCAAAGATGAGAGGATAATTAATGACAATACTTGTTATATGTATAATTTGAATTATACATAGATGGGAATCTTCCGGAATTCTGAGATTTTTAGATGAAAAAATAGAATTGAATTCTTTTATGAAAAATGCAATAAAATGTGTGGGTGAAAGGGGGTTGGGGGACTGTACTATAATATATCCACTATAATATATCCCCTAACCCTTCTAATCTAACCTAGAAAAGGGTAAATAATTGAGAAACAAGATTTTAAACCACTGCAGAAAACTATATTTCATTAATTTAGGACACAACTCCTATATTTATCAAACAATCTACAGTTTTTATATACATTTTCCCTCGCCAAATTGCTCCAAAATCTATTAATCAAAATTTATTTAGACTACAATACAGGTATTACCAAAGTTAGTGAACTGCAATATTAAATAGAATTGTGATCAATTATTTAAGGACCCTAATATTGTTTATGCGAAAAAATTTCATTCTATTATTCCATTTCACTGTGGTTATTTTTGTATCAATAAAAATTCTTATAAATATAATATGTATTTTTATTCTGATGTTTCAGTAATAAAATCATTTGCACATTGATGGCCTGTTTTAGATTTGTTTGGCAATTGTTTATTTCGTTTTTAATGTGATTGGCAGTCTGTTTATATATTCACAGATATCATTTGATTCTGTTTGATTCAGTCACTAACACAATTAGATTTGTTGCATCATTTCATAGAACATACATAAGTGCAGCTGACCTTTCTTCCTGAAAATGTATAGGCAATTAATATACATATTTTATTATACAATATATCAATGAATATATTAAAGGAAAAGTGTAACACATGTAATGATGTGTCATTTAGTAATTAAATATTACACAAAATTACAAAAAATCTTCATACTTTTCAGTGTAATAAAATAACTAAGTAATCTTCACCATTTTTGTAGTATACATATATTTGAACTGATACTGTTTAAAAATAGATATTTGTAACAACAATATATAGATATCCTATTTATATATCTTTCATAAAATGATAATATTATAATAATTATTTATGCCACGTTTTTAGTTAGATATAACTATATACATAAACTACCCTGAATATTACTAAATCATAATGATAGAATCATGTAAAAGCATAATATAAATCAATCAAATAACATCATGCATACATAGTAAGCTATATATTCTATAAATATATTACTTTTGAGCCAGTCAGTACTGCATTACAGATAATAATTATTAGCCAATAAGAGTGAAGTAAATTTAAAACTACTATATTATGATCATTTAATTTGGCATGCTATGAAATTTAGTTAGCAATGCCATTGTTAAAAAGTTAATATTTGAAAAATTCTAGTATTCCTTGATTGAGTTTAATATTTATAGATAAATATTAGATATAGTATAATATCTAATAAAATATGTTCTAAGATTATAAATAATTATTAAGATTTATTAAAAATATGATTAACTATTTCATTGTCATGATGTAGTCGTTTTTATAGGGAAATTACAGGAGTGCTAAAATATGATATGTATTGTATATAACAATTTGTCTTAATTTGTACCCTTATATGATAAAGAAAAAGAAAGCCATGCTTATGTATTGTATTTGTAGTATTTCTAGACTATTTATGAATGATACATTTTTCATAAGAATATGCATAAATTACCACATTATATATGTATTTATTGAAATTTAATTACTATTCTTAATAAATGAAAAACATACTTTAAAAATAAATATATAAACAGTTTAATAGTTAATCCTTTTTAATTTAATGCACTCAAAATTTATGTGAAAATAATGATTGGGTCAATTCTATAAATGTTCTATTATGGATTATTTTATTTTATACATCCTACATTTCATGTACTCTGAGTAAATATTTATTTTATATATATTGATTATTCATTACAACTATAATGGATATTGTACTCCATGAATAATAAATTGAAGCTTTAATTTTGTTAATGTAAATATCCTGATGTCTTATTTTAGTTAATGTTTATATAAAAAAATATTTTATACATATTTATTCCATCATTATTTTCAGGCAAAATTAAAAGTACATAATTATTTTGGTTTAGTTATCCTTGGTTTAATAAAATCAATATCATTGCACTTTTAGTCAGAAATATTGCTAACAACCCATTTTATGTATAGTAATATTGAGGTTTGAATAGTTTAACATAAAAATACTCCATCTTAAGGAAGACTACATTATTTTTTATTATTAAATATAAAGAATTGGTATTGTCTGTAGATATAATTGACTAAATTGAATAGTGTTTTAATTTAAAAGCAATGGCTTCAATATTTTTTAATTATAACTTATTTATTTTCTAATTAATTATTTGATTAATGATTTTATTTTAGTTATGGCTTACACTAGCAGATTTTAAGTTTGGGGTTAGAAAAACAAACTTGTTACTGAATGGCCTAAAATCTGACTTTCCTACCTGCACATACCATACTCTTAAAGTTTTTAAAAACATATGCACTGGGGATTCAGTTGCTATTAGATCGACAACTGGGCTTTTATCTAAGTAAAGATAAATTGAAGATATTTGACTAATCATAACACACATTTGTAAAACATATCTGACGTTTATTAAAGTAGGAAATGTGTCACTCAGTGCG
Source organism: Coelogynopora nodosa (assembly GCA_034780555.1). NCBI lineage: Eukaryota > Metazoa > Platyhelminthes > Proseriata > Coelogynoporidae > Coelogynopora > Coelogynopora nodosa. The sequence continues at coordinate 5,224 of JAUZND010038313.1, forward strand.
GATTCTGGATTATGTTACCGTGGGGCACAATTTCTAATGGGCGCCAAAAATACAATATTTTTTAAAGAAAATGTGCTATATTACTTAATGTGTAACACAGCAAAAGGGGACCAAGTCCAGAATTACTAGGGGTCTAGATTTGTTTTCATTGAATGTCAATTTGCTATTCACCATATAATATCCATCAAATAAGACTAAACATTTTTCAGGAAAATTAAAAATTGGATCTCATCAAATATTGGTTGTTGTAATAAAATTCAGAAGTATTCCACATATTTATATGGTTATTCAATTATTTTATTAAATGGAGAAATTTTTATAGCGAAAACTATGTATATGCTTATTCTATAATTAAATATTTTTACTTTACTCACTTTGATTTAAGCAGACATTAATAATTCACTTAAGAGAAATTAATATTATTTGATGTATTTATGTTGCATGAGAATAGTAATAAGTTGGTTCACAACCTATCCCAACCATGTATTCACTGGTGTTTTAATTTTGTCTTCTCTAGCTTGAAGGAGCAGGTGATCACGGCAGTGCTCATAAAACGATATGGCCAATACAAATTTGTATTGGAGAAGTTGCGAAAGCTTTTACTGCGTATTCATGTTGACAAACTGGAGCCCAATTATTCGCGGGACAAGCGGCGTGGTCTGCATGATGTCTTCACGCTTCTCTCTAATGAGCTCGACTGTATCAACTTGCAGGCGGCATTGAGTCAGCAGCTCAACGATCTTTTAGAGGTTGAGAAGCGGAAGACTTCTGAGTGAGTGGTAACAAATACTCCAAAATAATTTGTTATACAGTCAGTTGTGGATAGATTGTATATTATACATTTTCTGTAAATTAGTCTGATAAAAATAAATATTAAATGTAGTATACGTTACATTACAAAAAGTGGTTGCACTTAAAATGACCAAATTGTTTTACGTCTTTGTCAATATTTCTTAATAAATAATATAGTGTTATAGAGTACGTTAATATCAAATGAAATGTTTTTACCATTATAGTATTTGTAAATTTAGATTTAAATATCTCAAATTGAAGTTTTTTGGTCCGTCTCCGCCACGACATTACAAAAAAGAATTTTGATTAAACATAGTTTTTTTGGTCATTATATTTATTCAAATATTCAGTATCCCAAAAAACTTACAAATACATTACTGTTATAAATAGTACAATTGACACATTTTATATTATTTGATTACTATGACATCATAGTTTCATTATAAATGTATCTTTATAAAGAAACCGTTGTAAAATATTTTTTTCGTCTATTCTATCTTGTAAAAAATCGTAAAGAATGGTAAAATTAGATGTTACACAACATTTTAACAGAGCGGTTACTTGGAACGCATTTCCTGAGCGTTTGATAGTCTGCTTACTTTTGAGGTGAAAATATTTTTTATTCCATTATTACTTGTCATATCTTGTCACCCATACATTCTTTGCTATAAATAACTAATTGACGTGCATTTTACAGTTTTATTAAACACATACTTTATGTATGAATTCTTACTCGGTTTTTACTGTGTTGATTCGCAATTTACATTTAGAGAAAAAAAATTCTTTCATACATACAAACGATAAATATCCCTTTCAGATTTAAATTCTTGATACATATTTATTTCCCGACATATGAAATTTAACGCTAATGTGAGTATTTTTTTATAGAAGTTAATGGCGGCTCTATTTATAGAAGGACCCTTAAATTCAATTAAATTAAATTAATTTGCATTAGACAACTAATATTTACATTTGACAATAAAAATGTATGAGTATTTTTGAGTAAGATCCGTAAAAATGATCAAATTGTATTCGTCCCACTTTCCTACTATCAGACATCCGAGCAAAACAGTTTCGACGGACCAACAACACCAGCCCCCCAGCCCTAACCCCTCCTCCTTGAACCTGGGACCAGCCTCCTTCCTCTCTCCGGTGAACAACCTCTTCGCCAGCAACAGCAGCAGTCATCATCACCATCTCTCCTCGGCCACCGGGAGCCCCCTTCATCATCCCCACTTCCACCCGCCGCCACCCATCTCCCTATCCTCTGCGCTTCTGGCGGATCTGCAGCCGGCGGCAGCGGCGGCTAGACCGGTCTACTTGCTACCCAAGAGTTACCTACTTCCAATGCGGTTATTGCCGATCGCTGTCCCTGTTCTCTCCACCAATGTTACCTCTGTAAGACTAGTGTTGTCGACTACTTGCGCTTCCTGCTCTGCTCTCTTGTCAGGCTGGCTGGGTTATTCGATATTAGCAATAGTAATGATGAAAACTCGCGGATACAGCTAATGGTTATGAGTTATTATTTTAATTTTTTCAAAATATCTTTTATAATAGCGGTGGTTGATTTCTTAAAATTTAGAGCAGGATCTACATGTTAAAGTATAATTTGCTGCAGTGATTTTTCTATGTTGAAATTATTTGACTCTATTTGTTAAACGATCTCTATTTAGTTGCATACAAATCATTATTAATTATGTATACAAATAGTATCAATTATTTTTTTATATGGCGTTATTCTTATAGTTTAAAATCATTATATATTTAGCCTTTATATACAAAGTTTATGCTAACATTATAAATTTAGCCGTGTATATAAATCAACAATTAATATATTTACTATTTATTAATTATTTAAGTATTTTATTATTAAAAATTTCGAATATAATAATATTTTATTTTAATAAATCTATGTCAGTCTTTGTAAATCTTCACAAGCAGCTTTATATACTTTATCAACAACTGGATAATAACTATACTAGGAAAAATCTGCATTAGGCATACTAGACAGTCATATTATAGAATGCCATAATTTAATGAAAAGCATGTCCTCGAATGAGCTACAGTTGTATTTACTATTACCATAATATAACTCTACGTAATGTATGCTACGTGTACTGATGATGTCGAGGCTTGTAGTTGTAAACATGTCTGCTTGGTGTCCTTCATTCCAGTATCCGAGTGTGCCCTTTGTAACTTGGTTGCCAGCGGTTGGTGTCAGCTATATGACTTCATCACTCAGTGCTACGGTTCAGGTTAGTGATTGACTTTAATCCCAATTTGTATCCTTTTACTAGGTAACTATTTTCATATTGCGGCCTGTCATCTGGTACACGGTGTTTTATGTTATTCTACAGTATCTAATAATTTAGAGGGGAAATTGATTGTCTTTTGGGGGAAATTGTGTAATCTGAGTGTTTAAAAATGTTACACAAATTATTAAAATTTTAAATGTGTATTTTTAAATTACAGATTATTATGAGGTATGATTTATTAGGATAAGAATAATTTCTAGACTATTTTTATTATAATTTATTTTATTAGGATCATTTTTCGCGTGCAATTTTTTTGAGCTATTCTAATAAACTATTTTCACTTTAATTTAGTGAAAAGTTTGAAGTCTTAAATGAGAAAATAAATGATGCAATAGGTCATATTCATATTGTTGTTTTATATAGTATTGTCATGATTGCAACATGTTCAGTATGTTATACTGAATTGTATTAAAGTAATACATTTTCTGAAAATATTTGTATAGTTACCTGTTACTGACCAGTAGTATCATACAAAAAAGCCGTATATTTCGACTACAGATACAGGGAGCAAGCGTCCTACAAGCTTCCGCAGCGGCAGCAGCTGGCCTCTCCGAGTTCCGCCTGATCCAGCCGAACGACTTTATCATCCTGATCTTCCGCGCCTTCGCCAAGTTCCTTTGCCTGCCGCCCTCCTCCTTCCACCGGTTCGGCACCTGCATCGAATTCGTCCAATGGGAGGCGGCCGCTGTTGACCCCGCGCACCACTGCCCAATTTGTTTTGCCGCCTTCGCCGCCGCCGAGGTGGTGGCCAACCTGCCCTGCCGTCACCCGCTACACTTCTACTGCCTCAAGAGGTGGAAGACCACCTGTTTGGAACGTGAAGTCGCTTGGACGTGTCCACTGTGTCGCAAGGCGCTCGATGTCTGACCTCGCTTGCAGCCCTTCTACTCACTCTGTCTCTCTATCTATCTCTCTCTCTCTCTCTCTCTCTCTCTCTCTCTCTCTCTCTCTCTCTCTCTCTTTGTCCCATAGTTATTTAACTAAGTAAACTGTGTAGTTAAGATTGATATAAGCTAGTTTTGTTTGTCCTCCATGTAACTGGTTTTATTAGTGTAGGATAAAATTGATAATTAATAGATATGTCTATTGCACACCTCGTTTCCGTGATAAAACATATTTCATATGTGATTTATGATATTATTACTTTAATTACAAATTATTTTTAATGTATGCGGTCTAAATAAATTGTTGTGAATATTTATTCATTTTAAAATGTTTAATCCTATAACTTTTAGTAAAAGTTGTATATTAATAATATATATTAATTTTATTTGTTTAATGTTTACAATGAATTAATTTATTATGTTATAAATGCGCGTAACAAGTTTAGTTAAGTGAATAGTACACTTTTTATAAAACCATTTGGCATATATTAAAAATGTAGTAGTTTGCTCCTATACTAAATGCGCTACATCCAATGTGATGTTTATACTATTGATTTTTCATGACTTAATAAAACGTTAGGTATTTGCATGGTAACACAAATGGACTATCTCTCCTTACTTCTGTTAAATATCTATGTTCTGTCCTTACACTCCCAATTGGGCTTCCTCTATCTCCTTCTCTTTTCCACACACTCTAAATGCAGGATGTGGAAAACTGGTAGAAAACTTGTAATATCGTGTGTAATATTGTTACAGATATACATAAAACATTAGCTTGACACGTGATATTTTCGGTGTGGCCTCTCTGGTAAAATAATCAAGTGACATTAATTATAGTGCGATAATTTAAACAGTCAGAAGTTTGACATATTTTATAAGCATTATTAAAAAAATTAGTGAGAAGAGTTTTTATTATGTAAGATTGGAATTTATTTTTTAAATACTTTGATTTTAATAGAGAGAAAATAAACAGATGTTTCTATTCTAATTGTTATACACTTTACCATATAAACGTTTGTTTCTTCGTTCTCGCACCACTAAAAAGAATGCTTTGTGGTTATTTTTGCCAGTACGGTCGCATTGGAAATGCCCCCAACCGAACACTAGCCTTAAAATTTCGTCTATAGCGGTATAGATTTTTGAATATCAATGTTGATAGAAATTTAATACGTTGTTTTTAGCCATTTATTTAAGTGACTAATTTGCATGTGCCCTAAAATTCGATGTATCCTGCCATCATGCTGATAGTCATAAAACTTTGCAATCTATATATTCATCAAATAACATATTATTCGGTATGTTGTGATGCAAGGTATTATAATTCATAGCTATATTGTATCGGTTTCGCTTCATCAAATGTAATGTGTTTCTAAAGTTCTACCAATATTTTACGTTGCGTCAAAAATAGCTGCATTTATAAACTATTACTATTATTGACTATGATTCATGTTGAAAATCTGGAAATAATGATGTCGATGATTGAACTATACTGTTGTTGTTTGCAAAGTTCTACCGGATTACAATTTTTCTTTCTTCACCAATTATTATTAGTGTTATACTTATTCGTTGAAATTAATAGGTTTAGGATTTGTTTTGTTCCATTTTGTTACCGACCATTGCTAATTTGTTGTCAAAAAATAATTTGCATACTTATATAGTTATATAATATAATTATATACATATTTTGTGTGGTTTGTTATATACATACATATATTATTATATTATCTTGTTTAAATTCTAATTTGGAAGGTAAAATGTCTTGCCACTTCTCGTTTTAATTTGTAGCCAGTAAATATTCTTCGACACCAGTCTTTAACATTTTCTGCATCGATGAGTCTCAATCACTCACACTCTTTTATCTCTGTACCTGGTTGATAATCGCGCTTTTGTCTATATTATGATATTTAACTATATTATATATATTAATTTATTCGGTCCCTCCCCCGTTTATCCCCATTGTCTTACCTTGTCTGTTTTTTACTTTTTTAATTATACATTTTTTATATTTTGATCTACCGCTACCGCTCTATCTCTCTCTTTTCTCTATTATTATTCTGATATGCATTATATTAGTACATTTGTTATTGTCAACGCGTCAATCAAGTTACACAAACACACACTTGCTAATTTAATTGATATATTGTACTTATATCATTATATATATATATATGGCCTCTGTTTAACATTTCGGGTTTTGTTATGTTTAACCAGTAGTGCTAGCTCGCTCTTTCTCTTTCTACCTTTACGTGAGGTGCGTGTGCAGTGTACCGTGTTCTTTTGTTGGTGAATGCAATGTTAGAAACAGTATGGCTATTCCATATCGTTTACTTCATGGTTGTCTTAATATATTATATGATATATATATATATTTTTAACAGTGTCAAATCCTTTGTTTTCATTTTTATGTCTAATATGTAGATGACTTCTGGGTTATTTTTAGATTTTTAGACCTTTTAATAAACATTTTGCTTCAGACTCGTTGTATATGTAATAAATGGAACATTTCGGTTTATGTAATTACACTAATTATTACTTCGAAAATATAATATACGTTTGACCTGTTTTACAAGTTGCATTTACGTCAAGTAAAGCTGTCAAGTTAGCACAATGGTGTGTATATTTATTCTAGTAGAGTTCTCAGTTTACGTTATATAAAGTGACGTGTGCATATTCATTGCAATTGTAATATCCGTAAATACCCACATCAGATAAAACATTTTCCATAATTCCGCATTTAATATTGATTAGTTAGCTATACTAAATAGTTAGTACTTTGTCATGTTTTACTGCCGCTATATAGTGAAGGGTATGGTTCGTTTGAACCTTCAGTATTAGACTTTATAAATTATACTTGATATTTGTGGTTATTTTTTGATATTATTGGAAACTTAATGATTTGTTGAACATGAGAACGTTACCTTTGTGAAATATAATAAATCCAAGCTGTTTTTTATATTCATTTATCATATTAATGTAAAGTTTAAAATGACTGGTTGGTCAATGTTCAGATAAACAGTGAAGAAATCTTTTGCTCATGTGTGAAATAATACTCAGTTTATCGACATATTAATTAAATACACAGCTAATCTTAATATCAGATGACCTCATTCTTGAATTATTGTGTAACCTACAATTCATAAATGTATTTTTGTTAGGGTTTTTGAGTAAATATTACAACTCCACTGTCCTCATATGTCTGTGGAATATATCAAAGAATTATCATACAATTTTCTGAGTAAATTGGTTGAATATATTTATTGCAATTAGTTAGATTAGATACAAAATGTGCATGTCCAATCGTTTGTTCTACTGTTAATTATGTAACGTTAATCACGCATATTTCTCACATAATTTATAGATTTCATTCATTATTTAACCCTTATCCGAACATGTGAAATTATATCCTCCAACGAACATGTGGCTACATTTTGAAGACAGGCGAATTTTCCATTAAACCTATAATTCTAAGCTGTTTTATTGTATTTGTTATCTAATTGAATAAATAGATATAGGCTAATGTAGGTATATATTACAAATACCCAATACACACAATACATTTATCTACAAAATGCTAAATATTAAAAAATAATCAAGGATTTCCTTGAAAATAACAATTTACATAGATATGCATAGATGTCACTAATCGTGGCAGAGACATGACAGGTAAAACTGAACTCTGTGAATTGCGGACTGCTCTTCCTACAGGTAAAACAACACTCGGAGTTAAAAACATGTCCAACTGGCTCCGGATTGAAAACTTCAATGATTGTGGCACACATTAAAAAAAATTAACAATATTTAAAATACTAATTACATATTGAATTCAAGTTTGGTAACAAATCTGTTTTATAAATATATTTTCAATCAATTTTTCAAAAACAAAATGAACACATGAATCTAAAAAAAAATTTTTTATAATGTTTAGTGACACTATTTTTAACTTTATTTATTTCAATATAACTTTCATAACAGCACTTTCCAAAAGTGAATAACAAACAAATCTGTTAGTCTCGAAAAAATCTTTTTTCTAGTTGCTATAATTGCTATGTCATTGTATTATTATTATACAATTACGATTATACAAAAATATTGCATAGTATAATGGTAAATAGAATTATAAAAGGAACAACAAACCGTTTCAACTCTTACAAGTAACTGTTTAGCGATGTGTTACTGCTTTGTGTTTGGTTCTTTAAATAAACTGGTTTGCATATTATAATCTCTTGTATTTGGATGTATACATATAAATTGTATACAGTGAATATGGTTACAGTTCCACCCTTATTCCGTTCTATGTGTTTTATAGTTCTCAATCACTCAAAACGCAGCAGGACCAACAATTACTGTGAGGTTGTTGTATTTATATACACAAAATAATATGTTGTATTTTCTAAAAAGACTTAAATGTAAACAAATTGAAAGATAGTTTTCAATTACATAATGATTCAAATTACCTACGACTACTATAAAAAGACTTAACTTTTTAACAGACATACAACAATGTTTTTCATGGGTTGTTGGCATAAGCTTAAATTAGTATTTGTTTATATGTGAAACGAAAAAGGTTTATATTTATATAACCTAATTACTACATTTCTTATTTACACTAATTAAATATACGTGGGTAATGTAAATATATATTATAAATAATATATACTCGCAAGAATTCAATATTCCAATTAACTATTTATTTTTTCGTGTTAATGTTGTATTTTTTATTTAGAAATATTCCAGAAATGTTATTATTAAAAGTTTTCTTGTTAATCAATTGATTAGATCAATTAATTAATAAAAATGAAAACGCAACTGTAAATAGTTTTGCAAATATATGACAAATAGCGTAAAAAAATTTAAATCGTATTTTAAATGTTTAATAAATACATATCATTGAATAATATCGTTATGAAATTGTTTATAATGGTGTAAATTCTTTAAATAAATCAATAATATTTCACAAAAGTATATTAATTTGATATAATAAATAACCAACAAAAAATTATTGTACAATAAAATTACAGCTAATGAAGGTAAGAATATTTTGTAAAGATTGTTTTTAGTATATGAATGAAAAAGATGAAAAGGTGCAAATATTTTACATATAAAATACGTAACCAGCTTTTTTCTGAAACGTATATATTCCCTATACAGATGGGCATTAAAAATTATGCTTTCAAGAAGAATAAGTACCTTAATTAATTAAACGATTAATTGGTCAATTCAACAAGCCGAGATGGTCATAAGTATACTTTTTAGACTAAAATGGATTAGCCGTATATACACGCATAACAAAAAAGTATAATTATTGACTCCACGATGTGTAAATGAAATAAACAATATAAACAATAATAAAATAAACAATAACTTTAAAAAAAGTCAAAATACAATATTACAAATGTAATGAAGCATTATCGAATGATTAGCTAATAGTTTGGGATTTATTTCTTGAATCGATAACTTCGGTAAAAACATCGAGTTTAATCACTACATTTTGTGGAGCGGGAGCATCGAAATGTTTCTCATGGTGAGATTCATCGTCCTTCGGATCAATCGGAGAGGAGATTGAAATGGTTGCTAATCGTTTCCTTTTTGTCATCAGATAATCAATCAGTTCTTGAGAAAAATTGTAATATTGTGTAAAGCTGGTAATTTTGTCAAGTTGTCGTACGACAATTGATTCTACTTTTGAGGTAAGGAGCGTCTGCAGTCGATTATATCCCTCTGGGGTCATTAGGCGACATTTTAAACGATGAAGCTGTTCTACTGATTCAAGCCACTTTAGAAGAAGAACACAGATCTTCTTAAAAACCTGCCAATCAGGGTTTCTAAAAGCTGACAGGTTAACTTCCATGACTTTTTTACATGTAAGATCCTTGTCAAGAATGTAAACATTTCGTAAATGTTTCATAAGGTTAATATTGTCTGTCAAAGCATTATGGTCGGCCAGGCGTGATAAATGGCTGAAGTTAACAGTAGACAAGGCCTGTTTTACTGGAATAAAATGAACATTTTTTGGTTGAGTCGCGACGGTACTAATGGTTATGACACCGCCTAATTGAAGGCAAGCCTTCACAACTTTTAACATTGGCTGCATTGACGGTAGCGGAGGTTTCTTTAATAAACATAACAAGGAAATGAATTTTGGTTTACTCAAGGTTTCTATTTCCTTCATCAAAGACACACATTCACCTTCACAGTGGGAGAGTCCATTTTTCAAGATTTCTTCGGGAAAATCGAGTAATGATCGATTTTCCTTGATATCACGATTTAAGTCAGCGATGAATTCTTCAATTGTATTAGTGAGACCTCCTTCCCGTGTCCAACAGTAAAGAATGACGTCAAACATTCGCAGCCAAAGTTGGGCCTCTTCAATTGAGTATACACCGCTCCAAAATTCAGGAAGCGCCTGATTATTGCGTAGAAGACGAAGGGTTTGCAGTAGAAGATTTACTGCATTATCAACAAGAAGACTTCGGGCTTTACACAAAAGGTCACTGATGGATTCCTTAACGTCTACAACCATATTATCAGTTCGAAGGAGATTGCTGCATGATAAAATCACATCTAATGCCTCAAGATATGCGATAGGGCTAGTAAATTCTTTCTGATCCAATGCATTGTCTAAAACTTTATTAAATGCATCAGAAGTTTCAGCAGATTCCCCGATGAAACCAGAACCCATTATAATATGTTAAATGTAGAATTTTCTTTAATTGATTATTACCAACGCTTGCTATAATTATCGTATAGTTGGAATAGATACGAGTAGTCAAAGGTATAACATTTAAATATATTCTGTCGGAATACAAACTCGTTTCGTATTAAGCAAGAGGGTGAAGGGTCAACCATAGTATGTGTTAAGGTATTCCATTGGTTGGAAAGGTATACATAGAGGTGCCTCCTGTCGTAAATATTCACACACAATATTAGGCAAACAATACTTACCATATAGAATATGTTGCAATTTGTTAGTCTGTATAGATATATACCGATAGTTTCACAATATTTACAGTCATAATATAAACCAAATTAACTTGTTCAACGTAAAAATATGTATTTTTGTGTTGATCTAATAATTCTTACGAAATATAATTGTAAAGTATAGAAATAAACTATTTTAAGTTGAATAAAAATAAACTAAGACTGGCATTTTAGCATCTATATAACAATATAAATATTAAGATTGCTGAAAGGTGGCATTTATTTTGATCCGCATTAAAAAAGTAATACTCAATTTTCTATACCGACAAAGGTATATATATAATCTGAAATTAAATATTTGATTCAAAAAGAGAAGTAATGGGTGTAAAATGGGTGCAAAAACTGGTGTTTTTCTGGTAGAATTAAATACTTATATTGTTTTCTAAGGTAAAGGTTTATGTTTTCGCAGCATGACTTGAATTTTTAGTTAAACTTATAATTTTACGGGTGTTAAAAATAAACATTTTCGTGCATAACTCAAACGCTCCGCAATGAAAGTTATATTTTTTTGCAAGCTCCATTAAAAATTGACCCTCTACGTTCCCCATCCATGGTTATTGACATCTGTGCAGCTCTATATCTCTATATCTATTTGATTTATTTTGTAAAAAGTCTTATATAATTAAAAATGTGGTACCGTACATCATTTAACAATATTATGCAAAAAATAATTTAACATAGAAAAAGTCATGTAAGGACCATACTCGCAATTAGAGATAAACAATTTTATTTTGCGGTGCCATGATGTGGTGATTTTTTATATAATATGTTTATTATATCACTTTCTTGTACATTAAATATATGCTTTGAAATGCGAACTTGAAAATTTAATATTCGAGTGTAGCTTGTGAAGGAATTATTTTTTTTGATACTCAATTTTGGATATCGAAAAAAAATTGTTCGGACCAGTACAAACCGGGTATCGTTAAAAAATTGATATTGTTATCCAGACCAATAAAAGTATCAGATTCGTGTGAAATGTAGTTTGTTGACATAAAACATTGTATATATAACTATTCTCCTGAGTTTCAGAGTGATTGATTTATCAAACGTACATGATCTCAAAAGTTGATAGTGTTACCAGGATTACGTGACACACTAAAAAATAAGTTGTTAGTTCTTGATCATTTATGCTATATTGGATCAATTTTATTTATTGATTTTGTTTCAACCAATGCATTTTAAAGTAGTGAAAAGGAAGTAAGTGAACAAAAGGAAGTCAGTGAAGAGAAAAATATATGTATACACATTACATGATTTAAAGTAACCTTATGTATATAAACATATGAAAACGGTACATATGAAAACAAAAGGTCCATCCGTATTAATAATATCTGAAATTTTGTACATTTAGCTCTAAAATAATATATAAAGTAATTCTGCTAAATTTCGGTAAGTTCGATTAATCGGAAATATAATATCTATATTTTTATCGCATTTGGACTAGTCCCGAAGGGTATATGGTCCATTTATAGGGTCCGCTATTCAAATCGTTCGAAAACTTACAAATGTGTAATAAGTACTAAATTTCGCAAAAAAAATTGTAAATGCATCAAAAGTGTATGTAATTTTTGTAAATTATGTCATAAAAAGGTCTAAAAATCATGACTAATAACAGAATAAATTATTTATTTTGAATCTTATTGCCTGTTTGAGTTACAACCATCATTTCCATATACATCTATTTTTGATAAAATCTCAAAATTGGCCTTTTATGACGTCATCATCAAAAAATTTATAACAAAAAATATTTTTAAAAATATTTTTTTTTGGAACATAGTATATGTGTACTAAATTTTTAACTAAATTAGTCAGTGAGATGGAGAATTTATAGGAGTAGGGTGTATAGGCCTACACACCGCAAGGACTTCCACGTATAGAAAATCAGAAGACTATGAAAGGTTATCAGATTATCAATATTATTATTCTGGCCAATTTTGACATTTTTTATTACATAAATGATTGTAGAAAGTATAATTCATAATCGCAAGTAATTATTTACCACTCATATTTGGTATATTACTTATTGAATGCGTTTTCCAGAAAGATATGAAATCTTCTATTGTCGACTTCAAGCCATGTTTTATAGAAAAAACAATACAATAGATAATGCACTTTATACTTTGAATAAATAAGGTGGAAAAATTAAAAATAAATATATAGCTTCAAATAGGACATTTTTAGTGAGTTAATTTTATATCCATACAATAATTTAGTTCATATTGCAGGAATACATAAAACGCAGCTTTTACATAACCTATAGGTATTTATTTATGAGGATGGCTGATGGCTGGTGGTTACATCAAAACTTTATTTATCTCCTCATATGACATTTGTATGTTTATGTCCAGAACTTCATGTTGTAATAATTGTGTAACAATTTTATATAGCTATTTAGCAATTGCAATGCTGCTTAAGCATATTAATAAAAATGTATTTGTTCCCACATGCTAGAAAGTACTAAAAAGTATTGTTATTTCTGCCATGTTTTTCTCAAATTTAACCTAAACATTTTTTTGTTTAGAATTCTGTAATAAGGCGAAGTTCTCTTGTTTTTAAATAAAATTCAGGTAAAATTGTCTCTAAATATTTTGTCTGTTTCCCTCTTAGTTGTTGTATTTTTACTATATATAATATATTAATTATTGCACAAAATAGCTTATGAATTCGCTTCACTTATACTATATTCATCAATAATAACACGGTACATGCATACGGTACAATAACATAAGTACACGGTACAACAAAAAGAATGCTTAAAACTGACAAGCTCAATTTACGCACCTAATTATATAATATTATATGAAAGCTCAGTTAAATGTAAATGGATATATTGTGTGTTAGTGTATATATGCACATTATGTGAACTAATTAGTTATTCATAGAGAATTTTTTTATAAACCTAAGAAACTCTCTTGTTTATGGTATATTTTATCACCCCATTAGAATCTAGAATGCATATGGATTGGTGTATTGGCAATCAAGCTTTGCCATGTATATACATTTTGTTGTGCAAATAATCAACCATCGAAGCAATAAATATATGTGGATCTGTTTTTATTAATTTTCAAAAAAATATGATAATAAACTATAACTTTAAGTTTTTTCCTCCTGTGGTGTCGTTATTATTATATGTAACATAAATAATTTTTATTGTATACAATTTTTTTCATTATAGAAATTAATCACAGACAAGTTACATATGTTTAAATAGTTCAAGTAGTTTAATTATTGCTCGTTTTTATAAAAAAATTAGTTCAGTTAGCTATATTTTATAATATTAATTAAATTCCTTCCTTGTTACTATTTTATAAAGAAATAAATAACACAGGTATTTATCTGGTATGCAAATATTTCCCCCAATTCTTTACTAAGCAGTTCCATTTGTCAATAAAACAGAAATAGAAATGATTGTATATTTGTTTTTGATATGTCTCGCTGCATGTTCTAATTACAAAGAAAGTACATAAATTAGTTGTGCTTATAAAACTGTTTATAGGCCTAGTATCAATATTAGGCCTATTGTGTACATTTTTTTATTAATATTTCTACTCATGAATCGTAAATATTTAATACAATTTTATCTATAGTTTAAAAAATAGTTAATTCACTAAAACAATAATGTTATACATATTTGACTATTTTTGTGTGTATGTTAATATTTTCTGTAATTGTTAATTATTAACCCTGAATTAGACACCAAAATAATCTCAAGTTAGAAAGAAGAATGTGATAGATTTACATAACAGTATTTTTACCATATTTAGAACATATATTTTGAATCTATTATTATTTGCATACTATAATTGTTCTTTTACTTCCGATCTATTGTATTTGCCTTGTTTTAGTGTATGCATTAATCTTAAAACACTTTACTATCAAACATGTTTAAACAATATTTTTTATAGTTTTAAGCGAACGGCATTATTTTAAAGCACTAAAATTATTCGTCCAAGATTGTATATATTGCTTGATATAATTATTAAAAGTGATAACAGGTTTTATTTCTCTAAAAAATCATTCAAACAATTGGTGATTGAATAAAATTGGATATAAAATGATGTAATATGCAAAAGTAATATATAAATAGGTAATTCATACAGAATTTATATGTTCATTAAATTAGGAATATATATTTCTTAAATAGGAGTTGTACCATAGATATCGGATTTGATTTACTGATTAATTATTGATTCATTCATTTATCCGATCTCTATGAGTTCTATAGTCAATATTATTATATTGATTAAATAATTTCTGTAAAAATGTAACTTTGAAGGATTAAAACATATATATCAAATGCCATAGCAAGGACGAATCTAAGAAATTAGAAAGGACGGTGTTCAATCAAAGAATAAGGACAAAATCGGACTAACTGATCATTAATAATATAGAAACAAAAGTAGTTTAGACGGGGCACTATAATAGTTATTTTAAAAAGGTGGGGCTTTGTATATTTGAAATAATTCTAAGGAAAAGAAAATATTAATCATATTCTTAACATTTTTATCATTTCAAAGTCAATAGGCCTACATGTCATTTGAAAGAAAAAGGTATTATTTCTAGTTTTTTTGTGTATTATTTTCGTTTTATTTATACTTTCTAATTATACGGAGTTAATGGAGGTAATATAAATAGATATAGGTATATATAGGCTACATTCTAGAACCCAGCCATATAGGGGGTGTTCAAGGGGTACATAAACCTTCTCAGATATAAAAATGGCGCCCATATAAAAATTATATTGTGTCATGCATATGACCTCTTTTATTTTATTATATAGCTTTGGAATCTTTTTTCTGGACATAAATATATAAGAAAAATACAAATAATTAAAAATGAATACGTCTTTAGAGGTATGTATATGCGATCCCCATACACTTAGTGTACTGGTACATTAATTGAAATATTTTTATGAATAAAAGTCATGAGCGCAGTCAGTAATTTTTGGAAGCGGGTCCAGTATTTTAATTGACCAATTCACATAAGTATAGTTTATAATATACATTTAAATATGCTATGGTATAACATGTCCATAATTATCAAATGCTATATTTAAAATTATTTGAAGTAAAAAAAGAGATTTATATATATAATACGGGCAGCGACAATGTCCCAGCCATTGTTTACAAATACACCGCATCCATCCTTGTTGCTCCCCTCGTCCACCTGTTCAAATTATCAATCATCCAACGCCACGTCTTCCTATCACTCTGGAAATCCTTCCACATCGTGCCGATACCTAAAAAACAGCCAATATAAGTATCGACAACCTCAGACCGATTTCCCTTCTCCCTATACCGTCCAAGGTGCTGGAAAGAATAGTTCTTCACTCGG
>JAUZND010038324.1:0-21529 GCA_034780555.1 Coelogynopora nodosa
TATTTTGAAATCTTGGATGATGGTGGGAGCATAAATGCTGATCGATATATTGTTTTTCTACGAAATTGCTTTCAACAGTAGCCGGCGTTTTGTGACATATGTAGTACTCTAGCTTAGTAATATTAGTATAGACTGTCTTGATGTGATATATACAATGTATACCCCTGCTGGGAATACTGTTGTGAGCCAGAACAACGTAACACCGATAATAAACAGCACGCTTGCGTATTCGTATGTCTTGACTTCTCACTTTACTACTGCTACAATACATAGCATCCCGTCATCGCATACATTGCTGGAAAGGCGTTGGTGACAGATAGTCCAAATCAGAAATGCAGGTGGGAAGGAGCAATGCGCGATGTACCTTTGGTTTGATCAGTAAACTTCTAGTACAGCGTACATCTCATATTGTTCTGATAATGCAGTGTTAGAACAAACACATCAGGACAGTGTCTTCACTGCTGATACCACTGCCCTGTTAGAGGTTTATGCAAATTGCGCATGTACCATAAGCCTTGTGTCCGCCTCTTCTAGGGTGGAATTAAAATCATCAATTTCCTTTCATGAGTCATCTTTAAGGCGGTAACAAACCTCACCAGATGTCATAAACAGTGTTCTGCCCCTGAGCCACGGCCTGTACTCCTCTTGCCACTCAGACACAATCAATTGGATCAAGTTAGTGTTATTCACTGACGATGTCAGGAACTTCCGTCACTGTTGAACTTGATGACCACCCGCTATGTTCACGTACTGGATTTGGCAATCTCTCCACACCATCCTCTCTGAATTCCTCACGTACATCTGCTGGTACACATTATTGACACAATGTATGGACAAGCATCCATCACCTTCTTTGAGGACAATTTTAAATGACGCTTCCGCCATCTCACTAAAGGTTTTCTCATCACCAGAAAATCTATTGGTGATGATTATACCATCAACGATGGATGCCGTGGGAGCTGGGACTTTGTTCGTGACTGAAGCCGTTTTTTCCAATGCTTTCCTCTAGGCGGTTTTGCCTTTTTCAGTGTGCCATCAGAATTGGTCAATGCCAAGGTAGAGGACCAAGGGAAAAGGAAAGTATATCCTTCATGTTAACTTCATGTTTTGAGTCAGAACAATAATGTTCCATAAAAGGATTCCGGTCTGCTTTCAATGTGATGTTGGTCCCATTTGTTCTCACTGTGGTTCCCTTGACTAGATTGAAGAAGGTCTTCAGTTTTTTCTGTGTGATGGAATCATGGAATGCTTTCAGGGAAACATATGTGAATCCCCTTTTAAATTCTGCTTATGCAGCTGCCCCGAGAGACGGAGAATTAAGCAAATTTAAATACGTTTGACGTCGTCTGAGGCCTTAATGCTGCTGGCAATGTTCATGAGATCTTGCGATAAACCAAAGGGATTCAACCCTGTACTTTCCAAAATATTGTACACGGCATTCACACTATCCTCGTTTTTACTGATGCGGCTAGGTTGAAGGTCTGGCTGGATGTTCAGATGTTGTTCCAGAAATTTCCGTCATAGTTTTCATCTGCGTTACATATTCACTGCGGTATTCGGACGTGATATAGTACCGCTTCACTGCACTAGCATTGAGGCTAAATCCCTTTTACTACTTTAATATAGGAAAACAATTTAGATACCTGGATTACCATGTACCTTAGGTACATTGGTGAAACAGGGTTTGCAGTGCAATAGTATTGTTGTGGCATTATGCATAGCTCTCGTGTGTTCCAACAGGGACTGGTTCCAGCCATATAGAGAATATAACAATAGAGAATTTACGGAATTGGGATTGTGTCTTTAAAAAGCAACGAAGGAAATGGCACGCCTATACATCGCATGGCCGTCAATCGATGCAACATGTATTTTCATATTCTTAGTTAGCCTATAGACATATAGATAGTGGGATAAGCGCGTTCGTCGGTAAAGATATAAGGTATTGCCTATCATATTTTTAGTATTTTATAGTATAATTTTAATTAAAAAAATTACATACAGTCATCTTCCTGTACATCTACTGATGATTGTAGACCGGAGTCATTGTAATTGTTTTATTCTCTGTATGGGAATATCATTCATTTTAGTGTCATACAGTACAATTTTAGTCAATTATAATATTCACACAATCATATTAATACACTTTTATACACAATTACTGTCTGTATCGGTATCTTATATGTCTTAATGTATTATACAATAAATGTAGATTTAATATATTCACATCGTCGTCATCAATTATAATTGTTCTCATAATTTGTATTTTACTTTAAGAGAATGAAAATTGAAATTGAATAAAAAAAGATTGAAAGTATGTTCAACATTCGGGGACTTCATTGATGGCGTGTATTATATTGTAGTTCCACGAATTAATAAACATCAGACACAAAATTCAAATACTCCCGCCGACACACAAATATTACTTCCTTTTTAATGAGTACAACCCCACCCACTCAGCGATAATGAATCTGTATATATATAGTTCAACTTTTTTGTCAACTGCCAAACGAAGTGAAATGCTTTTCCACAACATCCATACCATTATAAAAGTACTTCTTGCAATGGCTGTCGTCTCTACTGCGACTGTTGAGCAAGGTTTCAGTATAGCCTCCATCGTGGTTATTTATATGTACATTGTATATCTCTTTTTGATCACGCCTCACTTTTTACGTCTGTTGGGTGTGCGTACACTTTTAAAAAGTCTGACGACGTGTTTTTTTTCAAGTGATCACTTTTGATAAGTGTATAGCTGTGTTAGTCACACCCTTGTTTCAGTTATATGTGTCTCAAAAGTTGTCACTTGTAAAAGATAATATATAATATTATATATAAGACAGATTAATATAAATTGAATGCACGTTTAACTCTACAGTCGTAGTTTCTGTCTAAATTTAGATTCTCTAATTTAGTTTTATCTACTAATTCACTATTAGTATTTACTTATCATGTTACTTACAAGTACAAAGCAATAAATGTTGTGTATTGTATGAAGAAAACTTTATAATTTTTAGATATAAAGTTAATCCTTTTCAAAAATGAAATTCTATATAAAAAGTTAAAAAGATTGTTTATGAACTACTTTCTTTAAAGTTTTTTGAAATCCATGAAAATTTACTTTAAAAATAGTATAATCTACATATTGTAACAAATGCGACTTAAAATAGTAATAATTAAAGTAATTAATTAATTAATTAATCAAATAAATAAATTAGTAAATTATAATTTTATAAACTGGTTTCAATTTAATTTCAATAAATTCAGATTTAAAGATTATTCTCAACTTTATTGATTAATAACTATCACTAAAATAATATATATCGCTAAATTACATAAATGAAATAGTAATCAACAAATTCTTTTATTTATTTTCCCCAATTTATATAATTAATGTATCAATTTATATTTATTTTCATCAAGCGTAAATTGGAAAATACTATCTTTTGTTAATTATCTCAAATATTGACATTGGTTAATATACTCTATCACTTCAATTGTACTTTAAAACACTTATTTATTTCAATCATATATTTTGTTATATTTTCAATATTGAAAAATAAAAAAATACTAACATTATTAACCGAATAATCATCTATCTATTCATCCTCTGTAAAACGTTTATATAATATTTTAATTCAGTTGAATTCAAAGGAGTTGGAATGAGCGACACGATTTCTAAACTATCAAAAAAAAATTGACCTTAAATTAGCATTCTACTAAGGATTAACGATAAAGAAATAAGGTTTGTTTACCATAATATAATATAAAGATAGTAAACTGTTCTATTAAAAATAACCCTGAGTCCTGAGATAAATTAATCCTAAAATAGATATTCCCCTTAGAATATGCATTATATATTTTAATAGAATCCTAGCTTCCAAAATACACAATTTTATTGTTCATCATTAGTAATATGTTGCTAGTCGTTAGTTCTAAATATGTTAAATCAGTATTTTTGTATTTTTTAAAACCACCCCTTATTTACAAAAAGTAATGATTTATCTTATTTCATTAGTTTTTATAATTCATGCTTTTCAAAGTCTCAAACTGCAACTGGTCACACCCATGTCATGTAATAATGACCCACATAAATATAAACATAATTAATTTACAAATAATATTGTTGATGTTCATAATTTTTACAATTAAATTAAGTTTAAATTCATTATTAAATGTGCAAATTTAAATTTAGTCCAACAAAATCAAATAATTATTATGACCATTTATGAAAACCCAGAAATTCACAACAAAGGTCACAACTAATATCTCCTTAAACCGGATTAACAACACACTTGATAAAGGCCGGTCTGGTCTTCATAAAGGAGAAATAGGCATCAGTGAATGGCCTGCAATTTCCATTAGCTGGAAAATAGCGCTTCATGAGACCCAGTTGTTCCAACCGGAAAAGGAGGATGCCCAGATCGCAGTCTGCGATTGTAGGACCCGTTCCTCCAAATAGGAAAGCCGTCTTGTCGACAACACCTAAAAAGTTAGAGGTCGATGTTCAGTACGCGCTTATTGACATGTGTTTTGTTATTCTGATAACTCAAGAATTTAGTAAGATTGTATAGATTTGATATATTATGACACATTTTCAGGCACATATTTTAAAGATAAAATGATGTTAAGTATTAAATATCTACATTTAGGTGTTAACCATCTGTATACCAAGTAAAAATATGTGGACTTCATAGACTAAATTTTGTATTCGTGGACTAAAGGTTGAGGGGTAACTAACCCCCCTTGAGATCCCTGAGATAAGGTACTTTCCGCTAAATCTACAGGCTTGGAATTTGGTAAACACTAGAACATGATCTGAGAAGTGGTGACGTCAATTATAAATATCAGTTGTTACAAATGTTTTCTATATGATCCGGACTGTCTGTAATTATTCTTTTTTGCTTCTTAGATTTGACAGACTGTCTTTTAAATCCTGGATTACAGGTTTGACTTGCCATCTTATCACTCCATGCCTATTTTACATAGAGTACAAGCTATGTTTGGATTGTAAACATTTTTTATAACTAATATTTTTGTGGTTTGATAATAACTCATTCCTTTTGTTTGACATTTCTGGAGTTTAGTCATGCATATGGGTTTTTCCTTTAAACCATCCTGATAATATTATAAAATTTTGTTTCTTATTTGACGGTCGCTTTGATAATTTTTGGTTCTTTTTCATTTCTATTTTTTATTTGTTTTTGTGGTGATGCTGTAGATTTCAATAGAATGTATCCATTTACTATCAGGAAGATATCCTGAAATCCATCGTTTCAAAAAATTCTAAAAATTCGTGCACAATTTGTTAGTGTATTTAAATTTTTCGGGTCAGTCATTATGAAAAAATCAATTACAAAATTGTTTTCAATATAATGACGTCGTATATAATATTCAATTGATTATTATTTTTCAAATGATTCAAATCATTTTCATAAAATAAGAAGGGGACTTGATAAATTTAATTAATTATAACTATTATCCAAATTGTTGTAATTTTATTTTATTATTTATACTTTTTACTATTACGTCTTTCTATTTTTAAATATTCAATATTTTCCATGACTTTATGAAAGCCAGGCGAACAGAATAAAATAAAATAATCTATAACTTGAGTGAGTCTAAAATTGTACATTTGAAGAATTAGGTAAAAAGTGGGTCAACATTTTAAAATGTGAGTCGGTACCTATATAATATAATAATATAGGATAACAATGACAATGGACGCTGATGAAAGAACTGTTTACTTTATTATTCCATGACATTATTGATAATTTTTCATCACATAATATAATACGTAATACATTAATTTTGTGAAATCATTTGTATAAGCCAATAGAATATGCCATTAATAGACAATCGTATATCAGTATACAGTATAAATTTTAATATACCTTATTTTATTGTTTGTATTACATTAGAAGGAGATTTTTATGTTTAAAGAAAATAGTTATTGTGAGTTATCATCGCAGGTACAACTTTTAATAATTTTAATTTAAGTGAACCATTTTAATTTTAACTCAGCTTTCCAGATTATCTTTCTAAAAATTAAAATAGTTAACCACCAATTTTATCATGAACACCTTCAGAACTTTGCATAATTCAACGTTTAAATGTCATGCATATCGCGAATTTCATAATTATAACAAGCTATATAGTGTATAAGTAAATTATAAAGATATAAAGATATACAATTAGTTTTACACCCTCCTAAACTCTTAAAATGGTATAGGCCTACTAACCATTTAGGAGTATTAGGAATAATTTATACCGTGACTAGAAAGTTGCAATTTGTTCTCAACAGTGTCGAGCACACCCTCTAACTTATCCAGTGAAGTCTTAAGTTCATCAATGGACTGTAACTTGGCGCTTCTAACCGATTGTGCAGCTAATTTCTCCTGGTAGAGTTTCTTCTGGACAAGTTGCCAACAATTCTTGCAGGTCTTTCTCGGGTTCAGTTGTCTTTGCAATATCTTGAAAAAGTAGAAAGTATTGTAGGTAGACAAGAAGAAAAAAAACAATAGTATATTATATAAGATAAAAAAATATATCTTTCACTCACAATAGACTTTTCGTTTGAACATTTCATTCATATTCATCCCATCGGTCATTTCAGGATAAAGAACACAGCTATACGAAATCATTTCAATTGGAATATCATTAAGAAGTCGGTGCATCTCCATAACTTCGCTTCGTTGATCCGATGGAATTAAAGAAACCTCTAGAATGAATAAAACAAATTATATAGATTAAATCCTTCTTCGGAAAATGTTAATCAATACATAAAAAATACGTCAATCTTATCATAATTATGTTATGATAAATGGCTAAACAACTCTTTCTGTTACATAAATGTATGATTAATTAAATTATTCATAATTAATCTTCTCCACTCATTTTCTGACATATCTCGCAAAGCATATGTTTTGTTTAATCAAACTAATAAAAGTATTCTGCTTATTTGAAACACATGTGTCCGTTTGTTCTGCCACAAAATACACTAAAATAGCCATCAAAAGCCAATTTTCTGGAGCTTTGAAATGAGCAATGGACAAAAACGCTTCATAATATAAGCACTGGATGCTTATGTTCGTTTATTACAGATAGCTGAAAATTTAAGGAAGAAATATGGAAAAGTCCTCAAGCCTTCACATTGGCTATGATATTTGAGGTGAGTTTAATACACCTTGTATGGTATACAGAATATATTTTAATTTTTTGAATGTGAGGAAATATTTGTAATTGTATTTGTAAATAGTTTTAATAGTTTGTAATTGTTTTAAAATCTACAAAAGCAGTAACAATGACTGCCTCATTGCAAACTTCACCTGGAAAGACTTCCTCCAGGTAGAGGTAAATGGCGGCTGAATCAGGCACCACTTTACTGCCATGCTTGATGACAGGCACTTGGCCCTTAGGACTGATACTAACGAAGTCTGGCTGGTTGTTCTCATGTTTTCCCAAATCGATGATTACTTCTTTGAATGATAGACCCTTCTCTACGAGACAAAGTTTAGCCTGGAAAATAGACTTATCAGTATATAAAAAATGAATATTATAATTAAGTTCTCATCTACTATAAAATACAGGTTACCGCAGATATTTATACAGGAATTATAATCAAACAAATTATACCTATAAGAATAGCTTATCGGAGAATAATTAAGCATAATCAGAAAACAAGAGTTTTACTAACAATGTTCAATTTACTATTTTATTTTACTACCTGTGATACTTTCAAACTACAATTTTTGGTAATACTTCTTTAATCGTTTTGTTTCTTGTACTGTATATATTGTAATATTTATGTGATTACACGTAAACAGTGGGAACAAATGAATATAGACCAAATATCACAGACTTTCAGAATTTTATTTTTTTGTAATCGAAACTATTTCGGAGGTTCTCCAAATCTCAGGGGATCTATAGTTTGGCGCATTTCCAAGGCACGAAGAAGAGTTAAGGATTTTCAATACAATTGGACTAAGGGTTGTTTATTGCAGTGCTAGTACTTCTTCTAAGGAGATAGGGCCAGTTTTGTATAATTCAACAGTTGGGCAAACAAAATCTCCAGGTGGAAGAAGTGGGTTGTACGGTGGTGGAGCGTTGAGGACTTGACAGTAGGGTTTACAAGTAATTCATTGCGGTGTTCTATTAATTTAGCAGCCACTACTGTGCAACATTTTTGTTTTCTACCTAACAGATGGTTGATTTGTTGCCATGCGCAAAATTATTTGCTATTGTGGGATGTTGATTGTATAATAGCAGATATAATAGACTTCTTCGGCAATCTGTGTTGCATGGCGTGCATGAGCAGATTGTAGATCAAACGAAGCTTTTTGGATTTCAGTTATCGCACTTCTGGATTTCGGAAGTCGCACTTTTTGTAGTTGAAGTTGAGTCGCTTGTATATTTCTGCTGTTTTCCCAGTGGTTGTGTACCCCTGGTTTCGTTTTTTTCGGAAGATGGTCTGCCGCCTTTTGAATTGTAATATTGAATTGGTTCACGTTATTATATGTTGTACTAAGGTTATTAATTATTTCTCTTTCAAATTTTTGACGAAAGATTTCTCTTTAAGACGTAGCCAATAAGGTAGCTTAGAGGTCATTGATTTTTGTGGCCATTGTAAAGTCACTTTTATAGAGAAAAAATCGATAATCAGAGTTTATGACAGTAGGTCGCATGGATATAATTGTATTGCAAGATTTTTTCCACCCTTTATTAATGAGTATCCAGTCAAGTATTGTTACGCGTTGGTTAGGTCCATAAAATGTTGGGATATGGGATATTTATTGTCTCAGGATACCATAATTTGATTGCCACTACATCGCGGGGAGTAGCAAAGTCGCGAATGTGATCGGAATGTACGTTCTCTTGGCGACATATGTTTTTAAAACAATGTTCCGTCTTGAATTAGAGGGGCATACAAATCTCCAGCGATAGCATGAATATCGCAGTAGGAAGAGAATCGAGGGTAGTACTTAGAAGCTTGTAGTAGGCCTATATATGTCTGCGTTGTGTCAGGATCTGAAGAAATAGAAGTTGTCGTCAAAGCGTACACACAAATAACATGGAGGCGTCAGTCTTTTAAAGAAAAGAATGCTAAACCAATTCTAACAGATATAAATTTTAGGTCAAGAAGAGAATTTGATGCGCGGGGGCTAAAAATAAACTCAATTCCACCAAATCCATTGGATATGGCACAGAACAAAAAACAAAACGATCTTGTTAAATGTAATCTAAATAGTTTTTTTAATAACACAAAGATTTTAATTATTAATTTAGTAATCTATGCTTCACAATTAATTATACATGTATTACAAAATATTGAAAAATCGAAAGCTTTACTATAATTTAATATTTTGTTCCATTTAAGTTTTACTTTGCATTGTCCATAGTGCAGATATAATTTACTTAAATATATTATACTAAATACAGTACTGATAAAATGTGCAACAGTAAATTTTTAATCAGTTGTATTGAATTAAGCATCTGCATAGTTATATTCAGCTTTATCGCAGTGTATATATGCTATGGCGCTTATTATGTGTTTGTAAATATATTTTCTGATTTATTGCACTGAACGAAAAGCAAAACAGATTTAATCCCCTTTGGATTGGCAAAAATAATATATAAAAAGACAACAGAGGATTCCGTTAATATAAAAAACACATACACCAGTTTCATTAATTTTGCTATTGAAAAAATATATAATTTCACAGATTAGGAACTAAGAATATAGACATTTCTTATCCATATTTCAAAATAACTTAATTAACGATTGAGAACAATAAAATTAGTCGCATTTGAAATATCGTGTCGAAATTAGAGCACGATCCTTTAACAATGGGTATGCTAATATTGTTACCAGGTGGTTAATTTTGGGAGGTACTCTATATATTACTTTTTCAAACTGAACGAGAAATAAAATATTCAATTTTTTTTTGTAAATGCGCTATTTTCGAAACGATCTTTCAAATGCGACTAATTTTATGGTTCAAATTCCGATATAGAAAAGATGATATCGTATCTTCAGATAAGCACGACGAATGAATTATGATGAAATGATGCAAGTAGATAAAAAATAACATCAATTTTACTGATTGCGTTCAAGTATTATCTTTAGTGTATTATATACTAACCTTTTTGGAGTAAAATGATGCTGGAAAATAATATAAAGTCAGGTCGGACATCGTTACTGAAAAATGAACAATATTTTAAAAACTAATTACATACCCAGATGGACAGTCATATCTATATCATTAATATATATATAATAATGTGTACATATAATTACCATATGTTGTATATAGGCATGTTCAAATTTTAAATAGTAAGGGACTTAACAACTATAGCGTAATACGTGTTGAAACTATAAAAAATTATAGTATCACATTTAAATTAATTACTCAGACAAACCGTTGCGTTTAAAGTTAAAAAACGTGGTTATATTTTTACATGTTTTTATTATTATTGTTTTGTGCTGTCGAGCAAAACTTATTATTACAGAATGCAACATGTTATCAGTTATAGATCAGCCAACTTGCATTATATAAATATAAAAGGACAATAACCTGAATTTATAAAAAATATACTTACATTACTGAAATGTAGAAGTTGAGCACGATAGTACAACTTGATCGAATCAGAATTCTTTTCACTGATCAAATAGTGGCTTTAGGCCTATATCTCAACCAAGTGTAATACTGTATGTTATTGCAAAAGAGATTTTTGGGGATGAAAATAAAACAATATTATGGCAACAATAAACAAAATTAATATTTTTACTAATTGAAACGTGACTTGTATAGTCGCTAATAAATGAACTTTGTACTACATATACTTTTCTCTTGAAATAATAAACTGATTAAAACATCATTCTTCTGACAATAGCCAATTATCTGTAGATTTTAGTAGAGCTGTCAATATTCCGTTTAAAGAGACCATAAAGAACATTAAAGAGACATTAAAGAAACCATAACCAAATGATACAGATTCTAATGTATGAATCTCATAACTGAAATGGCTGCGGATTGGTTATTTAGGCCGGCCTCCTTCGAACCAAAGCTAACACATCAAGCCACGTCTCGAAGAGGTGCGTTGTTACTAAACAAGCGCGTCGCTTAATAATAGCGTCAAATTCATCGACTGGAATTAACGCGTACCGGAATAAGGGCGAACTGGATTAACCGCTTAAATTATGGTGCTTGAACAAGCGCGTCACTGAATAAGCGCGAACTGAACAAGAGCCTAACAAGATAACCACAAACTGGAATAATCGATAATTCAGGTCCTTTACATTTTCTTACGCGGTAGATCCTTACATGCTTAATCCAGTGGTTACAATATTCGCTCTTATTTCTGTTCGCGCATATTCCAATGCTCAGATTTACGCGCTAATTCCAGGTGTACGAACATATATATGAACAACTTAGAAAATATAAACACTGACCGTGGAGTATTTTCAATGTGGAGCAAAATTTTAAGTAGGTCAAGCGTGACCTTGAAATTCTGGAATTCGTTGCGTCTCATGGTGCGACGCTCTCATTTCAAATTTCATCAAGATTGGTTGAGTTGCTCAAATTGTTCAATTTGTGTTAAGACATACTTGTAGGCCTACATCACGTGATATCATTTAAATATAACATAAATAACAGTGGCCCGATAAGCGATTCTTGTGTAACGCCGCTAATAAACGCCCATAAATTTAGTTATAAATTTGAGAACATTTTCAATCCAAATAAAAGCTTCATATTGATTCGATACCATACATATACATCGTCTTGATGTTAATAAGTTGTTTGGAATGACTGACTGTGTAAAATGTTTCCGTATAATATGATCGATAAATCAATATTAACTGAATAAGCATAATCAATAGTTCGTAATTGATTATTGATAGCAATGGTCCAGTCAATGATTCATAGTTGATAATAGCTGAATACAGGTCAATATTTTAGTGGGAGAACCAGCATTGTTCCACACAGATTACATTTTAATCGGAAAGTCATTTTTTGAAAGATCGGAACAAATAATATATTCCATGATTTTTTAATGAATACAGGTAAGTTACTAGGTGTAAATATTTGCAACATGTTTTAAATATAGACTTGATAATAATTGCAATCTTCCAAACATCCGGTTTTATATAAGTGATAATTTATATTTTTTTTAAAATTCTAAAAGGAAAATCCATATTTGTGGTGATATTTTCTTTTAGAAAAGAGCAGGATAGTCGTCCAAAGTAGTAGACATTTTTTAGGAAATTTTTCAATATGCTTCAAGACTATAGAAGCTGAAAAGGACACAATGTTAAAGGTAGTATTTGTATTAACGGTCCTTTGGAAATTTGTAAAAAAAATTGCCTCATTCCCAAAGGTAAGGGCAATATAGTAATTTAGTAGTTGAGATTTTTCACTAATATCAGCAATGAGACTATTTTGGTTATAATATAGAGGTGGTATAGATGGAACGAACTTGGTTTTTCAATTAGCAAAAATTTATAAATGTTAGGGATTGTAAGCAGATATTAAGCAATGTTCGAGGTGTAGATTATTATGTTTCACTGCTTTCTCTTAAGTGTGATAGCATTCTGCATAAACAGATTTAATCGCTAGCACTGTACTAGTTTTAACCACCAAATCCTAATCCTCCACATTTTACATTTTCAAAGAAATTGTATTAATCTAATTAGGCATGGACCTTTTACGTCTTCTAAATTGATAATCATTAATTGATTCGATTACATTACAAATATCATCAACAGAACAAGAACAATTGAAATTGTTTCACCAATCAACGGAAGAAGCACAGTTGAATTTGTTTCACCATTCAACGTATGAAGAAAAGCTCTGACTAAGATATAGTCAACTTTTTCCATTTTTAGTAATAATATATAATTTACTCTGAATAGTCAATACTGATATCAAAATCAATGCACGTCAAGGAAAGTCAAAGTCACGTCACGTCACGTCAAAGTCAAGGAAAATTATTCAGAAATAGACAATGTAATTGTTATCGAGTCGACAGGATAGAAAACACATGATATAAAATATTATCGCCTCTAGTAGATTACCTGAATTCACATTAACGACAAAAATATCATGATAAATGTTACCAGAACAATGAAAACTGGGAAATGCAGACAAGCATTGTAGAACTCAAAAGTATATGGCACACATAATTTGTGCAGGTAACATCGGAAGAAGATTGTAAATACAACCAAATATAATTGTATCGTTCTTTTTAATGATAATATCAATGGAAATGCTTTCCCAAATATCTTCAAGGAAGTAAACTTGATTAACTTTAAAAACAATTATGAACCGAATGATCAATTCAACATCCACGAGAGGCATTATTATCAGAGATCAGTAATCAGAAATTATAAGTAATCAGAGATATTAATCAGAAGAATCAAAATCATAATAATTAATCATACATAATAATGACGTCTCGCTCAGTATCAAATATTAAATCAAACAGTTGGAAATTAGAAAAATCACGTAAACGATTAAAGTAGAGCGTGCATCAGAACGTTTAATTCTAATAATTGAGGCAATTTCATCGACTGAATTCAAGATGAAGCAAAGAGTCGAATGTTAGGTTACTAACGTCATGAAGAGTGTGTAAAGGCAATTTAAATAATTTAAAATAATAGCCAAATTAAGCACATCTTGATGTATATTAAACATGTCATTTGGTTACAATATAGGTAATTGTATGTATATCAGTAAAAGTAAAAGCATAACTAATATACAATTTTTTATTTTTGTATTGTTCAAAATGAATAATCATAATAATAAATATATAAATATATATATGGTATATATAGTTGCTGTTGGAGTAATCCATAAAGATACAAATAAGTAATTTTATCAAATAGATATACAAAAAAAAGTATTTTATTTTGAGATGGTGATGTACATAATTTAAAAATCATTTATAAGCGACAACATTCTACATTATACCACAATATTGATCTTTACAGCCTTTGGCTTTTCTTCAGGAAAAGCAGGGGAAAAACGGAAACAAAATTTAGTGAGGTAAACTGTTGTCTATTGGGAAACACATAATGCACGAAAAGGTGAAAGCGCCTATGAAGATACAGTCGACTGAAAAAGAGCTGATAATATAAGATAACAATTTTCCGGAAGAACTACAATTGAATAAACTGCAAAGCATTCAACCTTTTGTCTCAATAATGCAGCATGATGTGCAGGCAAGGTCAATTGTCCCTGGATAATTGTTGATATCCATATTTACATTTTTTGAATAAATGTATAGGGGATAAACTGCCACAAATACAATCTGCAAGGCTAGTTCAATAGTAAAAACAAGGAAGCATGAACAGATGCTACATAAGGTGATCCATTGAGTAAAGATACATAATAGGAATCCCTACTCTGTGAGGTAATCAATCTATTTCCTCGAAAAACTTTTTAGTGTTTTATTCAAAAAAATCTTTGTTTCACCACTAAAGTTGAAAAATGTTTCTGTAAACTAACGCCCATATTGTATAATTTTACTTCTTTATTAAATGCTACGAAATATATATATTGTATACTGACATATTAATATATTAGTATTACGTTGATATAAATAAATAAAAATACTAAAATCACATAAAATGTGGGGGGACCAATATCGATTATAATCTTGATGTCAATGTTTGTTTTATAAATTTATTATATTTTTGCACTTATTTTTTTTAGTATTTTCTAGGTTGTTTCTAGGTGCTCCACGTTTTAAATCTCAAAATATTGTATCGTTTCACTGCGAGTAAACCAATAACGTTTGTCTCCAGTCAAAACACTATCAAATCTTTGGGTCTTTTCGGTTCCTTTACTTACTCAATCAGTATCATATATTCGATATCGATTTTCGCATTCTGGCTCGCTCTGACTTTGTATGTCCCAAAGGTATCACGAGGTTACCTGTTGAACCTTTCAGCAATTCTACTTTTAATATACTAAGTATTGTAATTATTTGAAAATGAAATTTAATTTATTAATAATTTTGCAAGTTTAGAATATAAAATTAAACAGTTGCTTCGTGTGAAACATAGTTTATGAAAGTGTAATAATATTTATTAGTCAAAGCATTTATTTTTTTAACTGTTAAATCCTTCCCTTATAACATATTAAATACTAAAGTTAAAATAAATATCATATTTTGTTAGAAATATATATTAATTTTGAAAGTTTTTCTGGTGATTTTGTGACTTATAATCGCATTACGATAGCTTACTATATATATGATAGTATATCTAGGATCACGTGACCGGCCCCTGAAAAAGTTTTTTTTAGGAATTGTTAATTTTAGATAACTGATTTGCTTATATATTGTACATGAAAAAATTCAATTATATATTAAAATGCAATATTTTAATTTATTTTTTGATCGAAAAAGTTTCAATAAAAAAGCTAGAAAATATTTCCAAAAAATACTGAATCATTATAACCTTGCCTAATAATAATAAGCATAAATGGCAAAACCTCAAGAAGAAAATATTTTGGCGGTGAAAAGAATTCAAAATTGTAAGAGGTACACTCCAGCTCACATTACAGAGAACATAAGAAATATACACATTTACAGATCTGAAAAGAGAAGATACAAACATTTAAAAATAAAATTAAAATTATACTCATCCTTATTTTGTCAAAATCGCAAATAAGTCCATTACAATTTAGAAAAATACTTCAATAATCACATTCAACCATTAATTCAATTGGGGAACGTTTTAAATTCAAACAGAATGTTATGACCATTTTAAGACCTACCAAATACTTGGCATTTCATTTATTCAATAAAAACCAATCTCAGACCGAATGAATTACTACCTTTTTTAGTGAAAAATAGATTTAGTGTTTTTGATGTTATCACTCTGATCATGGCTGTTTCGACATGGATCATTAGAACTTTAAAATCCTCAGAAAATAGGGACAATCTACATAGTTATGACTAACTTTAAGGTCTGGGATAGTACAGGAGCAAGAGACAATTTATTGATCCTGATTATGATTAATTATAATGCAATGTGAAACAACATTGGAGTATGCTTTGCGGGAAATTTAGTGATTTAAGATATTGAAATTGATTGATTTCAGTTATTAAAATTGATTGATTTCAGTTATTAAAATTGATTGATTTTAGTTTTATTGAAATTGATTGATTTTAGATATTGAAATTGATTGATTTGAGTTATTCAAATTGATTGATTTGTGTTATTCAAATTGATTGATTTGTGTTATTCAAATTGATTGATTTGAGTTATTCAAATTTATTGATTTGAGTTATTCAAATTTATTGATTTAAGTTATTCAAATTTATTGATTTTAGTTATTGAAATTGATTGATTTCAGTTATTAAAATTGATTGATTTTAGTTATTAAAATTGATAGATTTCAATTATTGAAATTGATTAATTTCAGTTATTCAAATTGATTGATTTCAGTTATTGAAATTGATTGATTTCAGCTATTGAAATTGATTGGTTTCAGTTATTGAAATTGATTGATTTGAATTATTGAAATTGATTGATTTTAGTTATTGAAATTGATTGGTTTCAGATATTGAAGTTTATTGGTCATAGCTATTGAAATTGATGGATTTGAGTTATTCAAATTGATCGATTTGACCACTCCCTCCTAGAAATCATTCTTCCCCTTGACTGATATAAGTGAAATTTGGTCTCCAAGCAAAAATATTATGCAATTTATTTGATGATGACGTCATAGAAGGAAAATCTTGAAAAAATATTAAAATTAGATTTTTTGAAAAGGTTGTTTGTACATCAAACAGGCAATTAAATTCAATTCTTTTTTGTTATTGATTATAGTTCTTAAGCCCTTTAATGATGTCCTTTGGTCGACACTTATAAATCCTAAAAAGGAAAATTTTGTTAGCACAAAAATTATTTTTTTAGTGAAATAATTATGCAACAATAAAAGTTATTGTCATGTGATTATCACAAGTTTCTAAAACTAACAAAAATTATAAAAAATAAGTTCTGTTCTCTGTTCTATGGGGTAGATCCCATGGGTCCTCTCAGCATATATCGCCTTATTCGTCGTCATATAAGTATCTAACTTGTAGAAGTTGCCAGTGCTTGGTCATATTCGGTTTATATATAAATTTTGAACATACCATGATATGGAATGCTTCAAGATTTAATCTATAGATTGTGGAGTGGATCAGCGGATCAACTGTATGACTGAGTTTCCACAATCCACTGAGTTTGATTCAATCCCAGTATAGATGGCCCATTTGATTCAATCCCAGTATAGATGGCCCATTTGATTAAATCCCAGTATAGATGGCCCATTCAATTCAATCCCAGTATAGAGGGCTCATTTAATGCAATCGCCGTATATGTAAACAGTGTTATATATTATACACTGTAAAGTAGTGTGTTTTATACTCTTATCACCATCTAAGGAACAAGGTGCGATTCATCCTTAATTTTTTCAAGTTTTTAAGCGACATACAACAAGCCTTTTTTATACAAATTAATTCATTCTTAAATGTTTTAAAACTTTCTACAAATAATTGAAATTGTGCAATTATTAATTTTATAAATAATAAAAAAGCGTATGATAACATTCTCACCAAAAGTGTATGTTCGATCCTGAATCACAATATGCAGTGATACGATTAATAACCACAAATTGTCAGTTGACAACTCGAAGAAGAATAATCAATAATATACTCTAAATTGAAACTAGATTAACTTTATTGGAAAAATGTGAGCCTTCTCTATCACAGTAGTGAAACATTACTCGGATTTGACCCCGAAAATTTGCTTGTACAGGGGTCTAGGCCCGCCTCTTTATATAATACATTCGGTTGACTATCCGTCGAATGAGTTCGTAAAATAGACACTTACAGATTCGATTTTACAGCCTGCTCCGCGGAGGTATTGTAGGTTGTATTTTATTATAGATCTCTAATTATACAGAAGCTGAGTACAGTCCTGCGCTGTAGAAGAATACATTAAATAAGGTTTAACTAAACAGCAATACTTTAACACCTTATGTACACACCTTGTTGTGGTGAAAGAATACAGTATGCGTACATATTACAGACAACTTTGGTGTGCGGAAAAAGGTGTTTCCTGGCTAATATTTATTAGTGCATTACAAAAAAATGTGGTTGTTGCTGATCCTTGTGAAAACTTGCGTGTATGCGTTATTAGAATCTATGTCTGTTGACTGGGTAGAGTTTTGTACAATTGCTTTCATTTTCATATATTGTATTATTATTATTATCAAAAGAAATTATTATCACTTGGTTAATAAAGAACCGACATTTTTGTAGTTTTTATCGTGGCAGAGTAAAATTTCCTTCGATTTACATAGTGAATTTTATCAAAGGTTACACAATTGGCAGCATATATAAATTCAATCCTAGAGAACACCATCTGTTTGATGAAGTAATTTGGTGAATTTGATGAAGTAATAAGTATCCGCAACCATTTTTTTGTTTTGTTTATAGTTATAAGACAACATAATCGATTACAAATCAATTAACAATCAATAACTGCTGAATAACCTATCAATTACAAATACATAAACAATCAATTGTAAAGAAATAACTAACCAAATACAAATCAATAAAAATGATGGATTACCAATCAATGGACAATCGATTACAAATCAATAAACAATTAATTAAAAATCAATATACAATTGATTATAAATTAATAAACAATTGATTACACATTAATGGACAATTGATTACAAATCAATGGACAATTGATCACACATTAATGGACAATTGATTTCAAATCAATGGACAATCGATTACAAATCAAAACACAATTAATTACAAATCAATAAAATTCGATTACAAATCATTTAACAATGAATTACAAATAAACATTAAATTTAAGTAATAACCAATCAATTACAAATAAATATAAAATAGATTACAAATCAATAAACATTATATTACAAATAAATAAACAATCGATTGCAAATCAAAAACC
Source organism: Coelogynopora nodosa (assembly GCA_034780555.1). NCBI lineage: Eukaryota > Metazoa > Platyhelminthes > Proseriata > Coelogynoporidae > Coelogynopora > Coelogynopora nodosa. The sequence continues at coordinate 18,983 of JAUZND010038324.1, forward strand.
ATTCAATTTGAAATCATATTGCAATATATTACAAATCAATAAAAAGTCGATTTTTAACAATCACTTACAAATGAACAATCAATTACAAATAATCAATCAATTTAAGTAATAAACAATCAATTACAAATATATATAAAATCGATTACAAAAAATCAATGTAAAATCCATTACAAAAAATCAATGTAAAATCGATTACAAAAAATCTATGTAAAATCGATTACAAGTCAATAAACAATCAATTGCAAATCAAAAACCATTCAATTAGAAATTATGAAGCAATATATGACCAATCAATAAATAATCAATGAAAATTCAATGAAAAATCAAATACACATTAATTTTAAAAATTAAAAAGTACTCTCAAAAACATATGAAAAAATATATAATTTCAAAATATATAATCTAAAAAGTGATGAAGTATATCATATTTTATTTCACATTTCCAGATTAAAAAAACGTTACCCGAATGAATGAATGTTTGAAACAAGGAGAACAACGTCATACTGTTGAGTGCCACGCACGGGAACAGACATAATTATGTCTTCTTTCGATAAATAAAACTTTGAATATTATAAAATACATTCGTTGTATTTACTATGATTTTTTACCAAACGGCTCAAGTGCACGAAAATGAGTAGTAACTGTATTTCAAACAAAAATTAAATAAATTTTATTTCAGAAAAATGTGAGTATTAATTGTATTTCAAACGAAACTGTGTTTTAGTACCGTAAACGTAGGCTGCCTATTATACTGAAATGGTTGACAGTTTAATTAATTAGAACGCATATTTCCTTTAATGATGCTTTCATATTAATTTTTATAATTAAATGAGACATTCGTGTCTATGTGTTTCGTTATATTTACCCTGCTGTTGTTAATCATATACTTAACTCGGATTAATCACAACGACAAAAATAGGAATGAGGAGACAGAGCATCGATCATTAATTATTATTTTGTAAGAAAAGTTTATATTGATCGATATTAAATACTATAGCAGCATCTTTTATATTTATATTTCTTTGAATTATAAATTATGTAGAGGCTAGGCTACTCATTTCAGCGGACCTCTCATTAAATGTGCCTCATGAATGCTAAAAAGCTATACTTGTATATATATTTATTTATTTATAAAGTACCAGATTCTGAGAGGATATTATGGAGGGTCTAAGCTCCAGATAGCTCTTGAGTAGATATTTAATATATATTTTATATTAATATATAATGCGATAAACTAGAATAAAATTATTTTACTAACTGGAATGCGATAAACTAAACTAAAATAATACATTCTCATAATACCACTCTCACTCAAATTAACAACTATAAGAATAATTATAAAACCAAACTAAACGAATACGATACTCATCCTTTAATACAGAAAACGTTCAACTTTTGTATTTAAACAATTCTTCTCCAGTGGAATATAATTTAGCAATATAAAATGAATGTTGAAGAGGTAAAACTGAAGTGGAATAATTTTTAAAATGCATTTAAATTAGTTTTCTATTTTTAAAGATTCACAACTTCGGGTTGTTATAAATTTCTTTAGATCAGTAAATAGTTATGTAACACCGCTAGACCCCAGATAGATAAGTTTGTTACGGTGGTGACCACATACTTCGTCGGTTATACGGCGAATATACGACAAATGCGGTATTTAAAAAACTATTAACAATTAAATATACTACGTTTTTTGCTTCAATACATTTTTTTATAAATCACAAAAACAAAAAGTAAACAACTCAAAACCACTGAAAACCCTTAAACAAACAACAAACTAGTCTGACCGAATCACGTTGATGCTTGACATAATCCCCAAGTAGATTGTAGTTGATACCATGATTGCCCATGGTAGGTTGGACTTTTCAGTGCATTACTATTTGACTTTAGTTTAGCAAACGTCACCCACCATCGCATCATCACTCGAAAACAATACTATCAATATTTGTAGTTTTTTTTGTTTTTTTCGTTCCTTTTATTACATATTATGATATATAATGCAATTCTGTGTTACATTTTTTATTTTGCACGTGTTTGGCCATCAAACTGTGTTTTAAAAAATATATATTTTGGATTTAGAATATCATTTTATATCAGTGCCTGGACACATTATATTTACATTTACATCAAAATTTGACCTATATAAAATTTGACCTATCAAAAAACTATCAAAAATGTATGGGGTTAGTATCTTCATATATACATTAGAATGCGAATAAATAAGAAGTTTATTTATAAATACATTTATTGTTATACATTATATGATATATTATATTAATATACATTATAAGTAAAAGAGTTTCCATATAATTATTATCTTACCTTTTCGATTACTATATAGTGGCTAATCGTGAATCTTTTCCAAAATATAACACGAAATTATTGTGCAATATAATTGACATTTTGATATAAGTGAATGTTACTCGATTAAATATTCCCTTTAAGTGTTTTGTCATATTTATTTAATGTCATATAGTGTAATATTACGTCATATAGTGTAATATTACGTCATATAGTGTAATATTACGTCATATAGTGTAATAT
>JAUZND010038335.1:0-44756 GCA_034780555.1 Coelogynopora nodosa
CTTGTTATTTCCAGTTTTATTAATTCCTCTCCTTTGCCTTTTGTGTATCTTTTTTGTCGGTTTTCTTTGTTATATATTTATCCTTTCTTTTGCTTGATTTATATTTTATTATTTCTGATTTATTTCTCTTCTTTTTGTCTGGTGAGCTGATTTTGCCTGATGGTTCCAATCAATTTTATTATATTTCAAATTTGATATAAAGATCATATTTATATTCTATATGTAAGCTTTTCTATTGTTTGAAAATATTTTTTTAATGTTTGTTATTAATAATAAACTTTGTTTTTAACCGATTTACACCTTTTGCTCCAAAGAATATAGAATATGAGCTATTATATGTAATAAATTAAATTAATTATACAAACAATTATATAAATAATTATATATTAATAACATATTAATTTATATTTTTTCCTAAAATTTGCCATTACTTATATATTCTTTGATCTGCTAATAGTTTCAATAAATATACATTAAAACATGAAATATATTATAATCAATACTAAACTGTATCAATAAATAAAAAAAATAAAAAATTATAGTTTGACACAATTGTTTTTTGTCAAAATATCTTTGATTGTCTTTGATTTCAGTAATTTCTTCGATATCATTCCTCACAGTAAAACCATAACTGCTTTAATTCTTCTTCTTAAAAGTTACATTAGCAACAGATCTCAATATGTTAAACTACATAATTATACGAGTCCTCCGTCCGCTGTCATACCTGGAATCCCTAAAGGTGAAGTTTTATCGGTATTTCTCTCTTTTGTGCGTGTTTATATTCGCGACTAAACTAAATTCGAGGCCACAACTAAAGTTAAATTTGCCAACGACACTAGTGCTATCATACCCCATACAAAACTCAGGGAGAATAACTACACTATAAACCACTTTGAAATGTACTGCAATAATCTCGGTCTCACTCTCAATCTCTAAATTACACAAATCCAATGTATTCCGAAAAGAAATTTGTCATACGTCTGACATATGTCATATGTTTGTACATTCTTTGATGTCATAATATTGCTGATATTACCTCCATGCGAAATATTTAAACACTTGCATCCGCATTTTCCTAGAATATTATTTCCCACTTTCTGTTGTTATTAATAATAACACTTATAAAGGACTAGAAGTTTTCAAAACTAAGCTCTAAATATTTTTTAAATTTGAAAAATTCTCTGAAGAACTTTTCTAGATTCTCTAGCTTCTCTTCTTGAACTTCTTTAGACTCTGTGTACACCGATAGGAAATGGTTAAAACTGTACATGAAAGTACACAACTTCTCCACTCGTTATCTTTATCACCTAATCTCTACCGTTATTTTGGTCCAAAACAAGCTCCAAGACATGCTGATTAAAATTAAAATTTTATATTAAATGCATTTATTGCTAAAACTGCTCTGTTCAATAACATTACTGCTTCTTTCTGTATTTATACAATATTCATACTTAAACGTGTCATAATTGTTTATTATTCTATATATTCAATTGATTCAATTAATTGAACACACTCATATATGTTAATGTATTCCATTTCCATTGTAGATGCAATTACACAAATTAGCTATCTTGAAAGTCAAAAATACTTATTTCAATTCTAACTCTAATTTTAAGCTAGCAATGAAAAAAAATGATGTTCCATTTGTTTCAGAATTAAAATCTTCTTATGATATACATTTTTATAAATCGTTTAACTCAGATTATATATTTTTAATATCTTAATAACATCAAATCCAGTATAGTCTCTAGCTCTATGCAACATTTTTGACCACGCCGCCGGTGTCTACCGAATTCCATGTAAAGATGTAATAATTGTTTCTTCGGTGAAACTGTGCGCGATATTTTTAATAATATAAAAGAACATAAAGCCGATATTTATAAATTTTACTCAAATAATATCACTTTTGTTTAAACTTATATCAAATAAAATGCAAAAAAAGTGTTTCCGGTTTCCGTGTTAAAAATAGTATAGCGTCTATAGTCTCGTTAGTTGTGTAAAATAATATTTTACTATTTGTGCCTTCATGCCCTGTATTCTCATTTTGTACATCTGTCTGTTTGTCTTCCTAACTCTATATCATTTTGCTTTTTTATTGCTCCTTCAATTGTATTCTATATTCTGTATTTCTCGTTCTAACTGTTTACATATTGATTATAATTATGTATTGATTAAATATAAAAGTAGACTCAATGAATACATTTTTTATATATTTCTTTGTGGCTTTATTTGGAATTATTTACTCTATTGTAAATAGGGAATAAAATTATACTATCTTGAAAATATGTATAATTGATGTGCTTAAAATACTTTGATTTTGTTGAGTAATATTTTTAATGAGATTTGCGTAATTATTTACTATCATCTTCAAGTTTCACAGTGTTTAATAATTTACAATTAATTTACCTTTGTTGCATTTTGTCCATGACTTCTTTGCATTGACAATAATTGATGGAAGCCAATCTACAAATGCAAATTACCCAAAGCATCGTATCCAACGCTGACAAGATTATTACTTCAGTTTTATTACTAAATAAGTCCACACAATGTAAAGATAATATGCCACAATAACAGCTAATAACAAATTTCAAAAACAGAATTCCAGTAATCTTCCACATTTGTATCTATTTTTAAAGGTAACAATTCAAAAGTAAGAAGTAGCCAATACTAAAACTCTCACGTTCGCCACAAATTAAAATGACCTAATCAATTGAATTAGGTTTGTGTAATTATATGTAACACAAACACAATGAAAGAAATAAACTACCTGTTAGGTTAGTTCGTATGTTTGCAAAAGAAATCTTTTATTAAACAGTATTAGACTGATACCAATACCTCGCACACTTGAACTATAGAATAGCAAATAATAGAAATTGTTGAAGCTGCATTTTGATTAGATAAAAACGAATCTGCTTATATTGAAAACGAACTCCTGTTTTTACTAGAAAAACATTACGAGGTGATTAAAATATGTGATTTTTGTGTACTGTTTTGAGAGAAGGAAGATAGGGATATATAAGTTACATTCTTTCCGTAGAATTAAGTTAAAAATTAAAACTATTCGGTAATTGACGAAAATTATAAAGTTTTGACTAAGTAAAGGTACCTTTAATATTTTTTACTAATTGTAATGTATATACCGATATATATAATAATATGAACTGTATATTTAATAAAACAAAATAATAGTCGAAAGGACATTGTTTACACATAGTCAAAATGGAAATAAAAAGCTTTCAATTTAACATAATTGACGAAAATATACAAATAAAAGTAAAACCCAAAGTTATACATAAATATTTTAAACAAATTTTATGTTTAACTTTCGGTTTAATTTTCGCCATTATAGATTAACTACTTACTAATTTACTAATATGAAACAATTATGAAACATATATAACAAAATAATGTTTTAACATTCGGTGTCACTTTGATTTTTTTAAATATTTTTTATTTTTTTACCAGTTTCCCCTTTTTATTGCAAGAGTTACAACTATATTAATACACATTATTGTTATTAGAACATAAGTGGATATGTTTTAATGAATATAAACCGTGCACAATTATTATAATTTAATATTTCAGTTTAAAATGTTCTGATTCAGACAACATTAAAATAGATAAAATTATAATAAAACCTTATAATCAATTATGAGCTTGACTTATTTTCAAATCTAATAGCTGGTAAGGTGACTCGATATTTATTATACGAATTATCTTGCAAATCAAAACCTAAACCAAGTCTGCAGGTCCGCTGTGGTTTTTTGACGAAGTATCATTCCGAAAAATTCATTTTTCATTCAATTCGGTTCCCAACTCGTTTATTCAACGATTATTTCGTTCTTTTATGACTTCCACTATATAGAAGAAAAAATGTTGTACTTTAAACACTTATTTAATTATGAACACCTATTTACAGATCAAAAACCAATTCCCGTGAATCTCTACAAGAACAACTTCATAAATATACGAGGTGGAAGTTTTTTTTATTATTCATGATAAATTTATGAAATTTTTTTAAAAATTAGCATTCATATTTCGTATTTTTCACTTCAAGTATTTTATTAATGACATTAATAGTCAAATATTTGCTTTTATGTAATTTACATAATTATCTGATAAACATAATTACCGATGATACAATAAACAAAGGCATATTTCAGAATGCAAATATTTTCTATAATTGTCATCGATTTAAAAAATTAAACAAATATGTAAAATAATTATATGAAAATTATAAAAACACACGAAAAAGTAAAGCATTTTATTTATATTTTATTAATGGTTTACAAGTACATCTTAAAAAGGTTGGACTCAGTGTATTGAACTATGATGTCTATTAAGACAGTGTTTCCTCTAAACTCTTAGTTAGAAACTTTTATTCGATTATAGATATGAAACAATTTTCGTATATATAGATTGAAATGTATTCATTATATGCGTATCCCTATTATGGTTATCCGCCATGTTTAACTTGCATGCAATGGCGCTAGTGCCATATTTGTCTGATAAAATATTGTAAATGTAGGATAGATTATTTGTTGTTGTGAATTCATCCATATTTATCCAACAATGTTAGTAGTTTCTTAAATATAAATTTACGTGTATTAAAAAATACAACTTTGGGAAAATTAAACATAACTTATCATATGCCTCTTTTGCGTGCAAAAAGAGAGTATAACGGGAGACTAAGCTACAGTCATTTATCGATTAATATAAAAATATTAAATAACATGTAGTCGTCTTGGTATATTGATTATCACTGTGAAAACTATGTTTTTCTATAATATGTGAGTAGTTAAAAACAATTAACAAAATATGAGGTGCATTTTTGTTTTTTTTAATCAAAAAACAATCACAGGTATGATAATATAATACAAGTAAAATACGGATCATTGGCTGACTGAGCAAAAATACCACAACAAATTCAATTGCTAAATGTCTATGTGATAAATTCATGACAGATAAGAATACGTCAAAATAAGTTTATTAAAAATATGGTTATATTCCTTAACATGAAACTGTTAATTATGGATTTCTCCTGTTGAATATGTTTTACTGTCTCGTCAAAATAATATAACAATTTCTGCGATGACATTATCATCATATAATGTATGGCTAACATGAATTAACTGTGAGAATTGTTGTTGGCCATACTGTTCAAAAAGATGGGGATAATTTTGAAAAATAAGTAGGATCAAAAATATATTTGTAAGTGTTCAATATATTGTATATCTATATCATTATTAAATATTTCTGTTTTTTAAATGTAAAAATCGTATTGACACACATTTCAGATTAATACTCAAACAAAATGTAAAACAATGGTATATTTGAAAGATATGGTACTTTACTATTTAATAATTCTGGAGAACTTAATTTCTGATGGGAATGGACTATATACTTTTTTACAACAACATATTTTAATAAATGAATAATATTTTATTTCCTACACTTTCATGAGAACACATACTTTATTGTATCCATCAGGACAGAGAAGCTTATAAAATGTAATGGTCGGCTTCACCCCTCGAATTGTAAATTTCACTGGTTGAGTGAAAAATTATCAAACAAAAAATTGAAATAGAACCAAACACTAATTAATTATCTACCAAAAAAACAGCCTTTATATTAAATTTTGTGTAAGGTTTACACTTGCATGATAAAATGATAAGTAATCAGACAATGTGAAGCATAATTTAATAAATGCAATTAACAAACCAGCATTAAACTTCCTTAATAAATTGTTTGGCTTTATTTTGTGAGTTTATTCTACAATTTAATATTTACTTATTTTGTACACTCTAGCTAATAAAACCAATTCTACAGTAATAAAGTTTACTTATGAACACATTCAGCATCTGAGTTTGTGGGTGTAGGAATGTTATCTTTTTTAACATCAGGGACAAGTTGCACTATCACGTTTGCCAGTGCAATATCTTCTGCGGCATTCGCCGCCTCCTTATCAACCGACTTCAGTTTATCACGCGCGCTTTGTAGCTTACTGAAGGGACTGTAGCAATGATAAGGTGCATTGCTTTTCTGTTGTGCTGGTTGTGGTGGCGCAGGCGGATGATGCTGCTGTTGTGAACCACCGGAGACCGACAGGCTCGACTTGGACTTGGTTATCCCGAGCCGCTGTAGGCCCAGCTTCACTACCGACTTGCGCCGACTCTCTTTCTTCTCCAGCTTTAGCCGGTCCTTCTCCCTGTCGGCGGCGTCAGAGTCCTCGTCCTCGTCCTCGCTTACCTAGGGCAAAAATGTTTTAAATGATTGAACATGTTTGTGGTTAATGGTAATAAATAACCTAGGGTTTTATTTAACCTTAGTATATGTATAATAATGTATTGAACTATGTATACCAAGTTATCAATAATGTAAATCATAGTTGCTATTATTAAACCTTATTTATACACCGAGTTACACATTTAAATGTATAATCACGTAGATTAATATCTTAGCTGCGACTTATTCAATACTCTAATCAATACTCTAATCAATACTCTAATCAATACTCTAATCAATATTCTAATCAATACTTAAATCAATACTCTAATCAATACTATAACCAAAACTCTAATCAATACTCTAATCAATACTATAATCAATACTCTAATCAATACTATAATCAATACTATAATCAATACTCTAATCATTACTCTAATCAATATTCTAATCAATACTCTAAGCAATAATCTAATCAATACTCTAATCAAAACTTTAAAAAATACTCTAATCAATACTATAATAAATACTCTAATCAATACTCTAATCAATTCTCTAATCAATACTCTAATCAATACTCTAATCAATACTATAATCAAAACTCTAATCAATACTCTAATCAATACTCTAATCAATACTCTAATCAATACTTTAATCAATACTCTAATCAATACTCTAATCAATACTATAATCAATACTCTAATCAATACTCTAATCAATACTCTAATCAATACTCTAATCAATACTCTAATCAATACTTTGATCAAACGTATTTGGTCACTGACATGACATCGTACTCACCATCGGCGTCACGCTGCTCACAATCTCCTTCACCAGATTGAGGTCTTCAGTGAGATCTTTCCGGTTGCTCACAATGCAGGGGTTCTGCCCGATTTTGCTCAGCCGCTCGGCAGCCACGCTCTCCATCGTCCGGCGCATCAGCGGGTAGTTGTCCAGTACGGCGAGGAAGCAGTCACGGTCCAGTGAGTACAGGTTGCAGTAGGTTTCAGCCCGGACACTCGCCACCCGTTTGGCATTGGTGAGCAGGCAGATTTCTGATGTGGATGCGAAATAATATATGGTATCGCATAAAGCAGCATATCAAATATTGTAGATTCAATTAACAGATAATATAATTGGTGTACATATGAGCACAACTCAGTGCAATTATTAATCGCGGGATGTGCATAAATTCCTAAATATTTGGAAAATTATATATTGTTTAATAATTGTGTCTTATACTATGATTCCTGAATAATGTGAACTCAAAATGTATATGTGCGCAATTCAATGTTGATTTCAATTTTATTGGATGATACACAATTCATCAAATTTTAGACAAAGTGCTAACATTTATTAATTACAACAATTTTACAAATACTGTTTAATTATAATTAACGGGGTGCTACGACACCCCCAATACCTCTAGAATTGCGTTTAAGTTTAACAGTTATTTATATTTTCGAATTTAAAATCGTGAAAACCGGTTTTGATTTGACTTTTATGTTAAAATTTTAATAAAATTTGTGTTAAATATATTCGAATATTTAATTATATTAAATATTTATTTGTTTATTTTAAGAAATCTTTATTTGTAAACATTTACAGTGAATTTAAAGACAGAAATGGGTTAATAACCATAACATATGATATAAAAATGTCATTAGCTAATAATAATGTTACTCCTGGTTTTCAAAAAATCCATCATCATAACCTGTCATGTCTAAAAAGTCTTCAGCAAACTCCATTCATAGGTCATAATCGTCTTCATGAAGACTATGGATTAACCGTGGAATGTATGGCTTGAGACCTAATTCGTGGAGACATTTCAATACAGTAGCGTGGCTCACATTAAAAAGATTATCCCCAGCAGCTGAAAGATTTCGAAGAATTCGACGAGTAGACGTACTTTCGTCTGTTTCAACTTAGGCTTGAACAGCAGTTTGAAAATCTAGATAGTTTGTGATGCTAGATCTCCCACTGCGTTTTGCATCCATCACTGAGCCAGTATCTTCAAACTTCGTAATAATGTTTCTAACTGGACTTGGTTGTAGTGGAGGGTCTCTGTGAAATTGATTAGTAGCCTAACAACTCTTGCAGCTTGACTTTGATAAAGACGTTTAACGCATTGAATTCTGACGACTTCTTTTGGAAGCTTGTGGAAGCTGCATCATTGTAAATATATTAAATGAACATATTACATGACATATCTAATTATAACCACAGAAATCTAATTTTAAATATAACCACGGAAATCCAAGTTTAATTATAATTACATATATATATTGAAAAATAATCTAAATATAAAAATGTAAATATAAAAAGAATGTAAATAATACTGCAATCAATGTATATATTTGATTTAGAAATATAGGTTACCTTGTCCAGACGTTTTTACTTCCCTGTATGTTATTAACTATATTTTAAAGTATAATTCATTTAAACATTACACTTTTTATTTTGATATTGATATTAATATTTTTGTGATTTGAAAAAAATATATAATGCACCTCAGCAAAACGATATGTGGTTTTGTTCTACATATGTTCTATATGTTCTACTTCTGACATAAATACAATAAACTAATTAACACAAATACATTTAAAATTAAATATACTAATCGTGAATATATAAAAGCATCATTAGTGTTTTATAGAATTAAAAAAACGTCTATATGGGTAGCATTCTACTGAAAGAGCGAAACATGTAAAACCATTAAATGACAAAAGAATTGGGATGCAAAAATGATGAAACATCGATTTGTACACAACTACAAAAAGATAACAAGTAGTATGTGGGAAATTAGAGAAAAATAGTAATAAATTCGTGATAAATATTGTCAATGAAAGCAATTAAAACATGCTCAATATTTTAGATATATATGTAATTTCTTACCGGATCGAAGATCAAGAAGGAATTACATTTTTCAAAGATCTTTATATCAATGTTAATGATATAGTAGTCATTCTTAATAATGCATGGAAATACTGGTGTAGAAATGTCTGTAAAGTTTCATCTACTGATCTAAATTTAACACTTGTTTATAATATATAAATATATTAATGTATTATCAAGGAACAAAATGTTTTGATTAAAAGTGGAGCGGGTTTAGTGAGTATGTAAATATATATATATATACAAATATATGTATATGATATATGAAGTTAACTACAATAAAAATATTCTTTCATAAAATATTTTCATTTAGTTATTGAATAAAAATAAGTATAGTTGTCAACTCTATAGTACAATTAAAATACCACAGAGACGAGCACAAATCATGATGATTATAAGAATAAACGAAAATTAGTAAAGTGAATCCCAAATCAAAAAAGATAAAATAAATATGAAAATAAAATTGAATATTTGAATAACTAAACTAAAAAAATATCAAACAAACTGATTTAGTTACCACCTAACTATTTATTAATAATAATATAAAATGTGGCACTATTGTGTACAGAATAAATGTAGAGTACAAATCAAAAGTAGAAGGAAGAATGAGAGTTGAGTAGAACTAGAATTTTTAGTGTTTTAGCAAGTCGTTTTAAAATGCTATCTATGATCTATAGTAGGCAAACAACTGTGGGTAATCTAATCCATACTCGAGGTTCTTTATTACAATCTTTATTGTGCAATTAGTACAATCTTTATTGTGGTATACTGTTTGAAAAAGGACAATATCTCAGATGCAAAGTTGCAGATGCAGATGTAGTGTAAGTGAATATAGCTTCTTAGGGTTGTCAGTAGCACAACCGTATATGCATTTGTTGTGGTATTTGCTGAGGTTGTATCCTCAGCTGAGAATATCTGAGGATAGCTGGGGATAATGTGAGGTTATACTGAGGATAGTGTGAGGTTATACTGAGGATAGTGTGAGGTTATACTGAGGATAGTGTGAGGTTATATTGAGTATTGTGAAGTTATACTAAGTATTGTGAAGTTATATTGAGGATAGCTGAGGATAGTCTAGTGATAATAAATAAGTTATGATATAATGAATTCATTTTTTGATATACGAGTTAAAAATACTTTCTTAACTCTCATTAATCCATGAATGCATATTTCATAAATTCAGATTGCATTGAAATAAATATAAGTTTGATTGTTAATAATTTAGTTCCATAACACTAAAAATGTACAGTCATAAAAACAAGATCACTAAGAACTAATCAAGATTGATTTTATTTTATCCCATTCGAGAAATGCTAATAAAAGATGCATAAAATGAATTGTTTTAGATGTTATAATTAACTGATAATAATTTATCTTTGCATACATGTTGTAATACACTTTATTTGTTTTAAATATTTGGTTAAACCTGTATTAAACACATGTGGATAGTCCCTTAAAAAATAACGAAAAACATACCTAACCCATTGTTTCCTTCTAGAGGTTCTTATAAATCAGAACATCAGTTAAACAGTGTTAAATCTTGTGCAACCACAATATATGTTTTTGGAATCAGTTTGGAATCAGTGGCGATAGTATAATTAATAACCAATATGTAATATTTTCAATCGTCCAAATGAATTAATGTTACCATTGTAAGAATATTCGGACGGACTGGATGATAAGTACAGTTTTAACATGTGTTTAAAAAAATAAAGATGAACTGTCAATATTGTCTGATTTGAAATAAATTATCTCTGTGAACATTTTGTGATCAAGTTTTTTTAAATTTGTAAATATATCTACAACATTAATTTATCGAAGTGTTAACATAAAATACAATACAAATTAATTAACAAAAAGTAATATTAAATTAATTTAAAATTTAAATTAATGTTTTGTATTAACTTGTTTTTATTTTGATTATTAATTAATTTTGCTCTTTTTAAAAAAAATTCGAAACATTGCAAATATTATTCTCAACATTATTTTTTCCGCACATCTTTATTGCAATAAGTATATATATACTTGATTCGGTCACCTGTTTCAAAACTGGAGTATCAAAGAAAATGAGAATGCTTCTTAATTTATAACATGAGACTAAAACATTGTATTGATATTAAACAAATATTTAAATTAAAAATAACATTCAGCACATCAATGTATTCATTAATGTATACTTTTAGTTGGAATAGTATGGAGAAAAAAGAAGGGAAATTTTCATATTATTACTGATTCTTTTATTGTCACACGCCATTCCCCCGATACCTTCGCACTCGAGTAAATAACATTTAACTTCTAAAGGCGTTAGATATTTCATTAAGTAAGCAGTTTTTTCAGTGAAAATCGATGTTTTGTATTCGTGTAAGAGTGGCACTTGAAAGAAGAAAAGATTTTTAAAAAATCAATTTAAAAAAGGTTCTTTTGTATACTTCCGAATAAGGTATTTTTACATCTGCAACGACGCGCAAAGTAATCATTTAAAACAAGTAAATATGGAACAACTACAAAGCAAAGATGTGTTTAAAATTTAAGTAACTTAGTCGAATTGTAGTTAAATGTTTTTAATACATCTACTCGCAGTTAATGTTTAGGCGCAGCTATGTTTATAACTCCAAATTATATTTAAATTATTCAAAATAAGTAAAATAATATCCTTGCGCGAATCAAATTACTAATGAAAAAGGTTAACATTTGATAATTTGGATAGTTTCAAAAAATGTGGATAACATTTACTGAATGAATAACACTTTGTGTGAAATATTACTTGCAAATGATAAATGCAACATTTTTAATTAGTTTAATTCTTCCTTAACAATAAACCACACCTGACGTGTTGTCGTTCATACGGGTAAATGATCCCTAAAATATCCTAAGTTATCTATCCTGCTGGGTAATTAATTACTAACTTGATAGTTTATGTTGCTATGAACTGTTATAGTAAACTGTTGATATCCTGAAATAATTAGATCGAGGCGTTGTTATAAATAATTTAAAATCAATATGTTTAATATACTACGGTTTTTATAGATATTTTAAATGTGTTGTAGTACCCTAATGAAATACTCATTGCATGTTCACTAAACATCGATCTGACAGGCAATATTTATGATCGCCCGGCAGCATGTGTATATATGATGGGCAACTCGCCTCCGAAATAGGAGCCATCGGAGAGGCTGGTGGCCACCTCCCCCTCTCGAGTGATGATATCAACGATCCCCTCCTGGATGAAGTACATCTTGATGCCCAGCGTGCCCTCCTTGATGATCAGGTCGCCCGGTTGGTACACCTCGTAGATGAGCTTTGTCACCACCTCTGAGACGAAATCCTGATCAGCGTAAGTGAAGAAAGGCACGGCCGCTACCAGCGCCCGGCAGTTGTAGTTGATTATTTGCTGGTGTCGAGAGGAGACGAAGTTTGTTGGTTGAACACAATGCACTCGTTTTTAAATCGATGAAAGAATTTTAGATTATTGATTTTGCAATTTTAATTTACGTGAAAATAGTGAGACAGGGCGGTCGATGAAATTTTCATTTATTTAAAATACAATCATGAAATTATTTATAATATATTTTCAAAAATATGTTAACAAAAGTAAGTAATATAATTTAACACTACAATTAAATGTTAAGTAAACTAATACGATTCAATTAATTTCACAACAATTGTGCTATTCAGTATCCGTTTATACGACAATAGGCCCTACTAATAGCTCAACTCATAGCTCGAGATTCTTACTACACTTCTTATAGCAACTAAATTATCCGCCAAGACACAAACACTATACTTTTAAGTGCTAATGACATAAAAAGAAATGATTTTTTGGTATAGAAAATATTGTATATCAAACAAACACGTATTAAAAGTACCAAACATTATGTTTTTGTGATGTAAACTCTCATTGATTACGTAAAAGTTTATATTTAGTTTAAAATATTCATAAAACGTAGAAACATTCTAACTGGAAAACATGAACATATATATTAAATACAATACCAACTGATACAAACGTTTATGTACAGCTCTGAAATGTTACATTTTCAAAGATTCAACTAGTTAACGATTGTTTATTTCAATTATTTATCTGTAGATAACGTCTTATAGATAACTCTTAATAATGTAAGTCAAATTGCTGGTATATGTAGGCCTACACCGAGCTTATATATTATTAATTATGTAATATTTACTCAATAACGAACCAAAAAGGATAGCATGAAAAGTCGAACCTGTGGATTTAATAGTTAGTCTACTTGATCTAAAAAAACTAAACATTTAAATGACAAATTCATCCAATAAAAAATATAAAATTTTCAAAGAAAATAAATATATCATGCTAACTTTAAAAAGACACCCTTGACTTAATGGTAAATTTTTTCCTACATATGTTAAGTATAAAAAATGTGTGAACAAATCAAATTAGAATAAACGTGAAAATGATATTTTAGTATAACATTATTCTTATTCCTTACCTGAAATAACAGACATATACATTATACAAACATTTTTATACAAACATTTATATACAAACCAGTTGTAATTAAAAAGAAAATTTCCAATGTTACAATGTTACAATTGTATACATATAATTCGTTCCTAATTTTATGAAACGTAGACAATGTTGCCATTTCAAGAGTAAACATCTACATATATTGATTAGTTTGTTTATTTTAAATAATATTTTTTTAAAACTTTTAATAAAATAAAGCATATCTGCTTTTAATTTCTTTAATTTATATTATAAATGTGCATCGAAGCGATTGTTTCGTCAGACCGACCGAAAATAGATTTGTTGGTGATATGAACCCGAAAATTAATTTACAAAACATATCATTTTTATCACTGTAATAACCACTACGTATTATCGACCTGTCGTTACAAGCAGTTTGAATATAACAGTCTGCAGGTATAATATTTAAGTAATATTTGTAGCCAATTGATCATCTGATAAAAATGTAACAAATGAATATAGGATATTCTTTATATAAATTGAACAAAATAAACTTCATATAAACTTCATATAAATCAAACAAAACAATTAATGTTATGAAGCTATCTTTTAAAATACTAACTAATGAAACTAACCTAGCAAAATATTACCATTTACCGCAATATATATATATATGTACCCATTTGATGATGTGAAGATAATCTTTTATTTTAGGTGATGCATTATTTTTGTTAATGTAACAGATATTCTATCCTGATTGTATACAAGCGGTTAAGTTGTGAAATTATTACTTATTAATTTATACTTAATGCCTTTGTAATGAAATAATTTCAAAATGATCTGCAATAATTGTTTACCGGATTATATTTTTAACAAGTTATTTCTACTTTATTCATGTGTATAAATCTTCTGAAATTCAACAAACCAAAATGACCAATTACTTTTAAATTTATTCAATTCAGTTCAATAAATAAATAGTTTAATTTACAGACTCGTATGTGTGTATAATTTTTATATTTAAATACAAATTTACTCGTGCATTATCAATTGTGAGTTTACCAGCCTACCTCCCGCAAACATTCAGATAATTCGCTAAGAATTTCCACTTCATTAAACATCTTTCCCTGATAACGGTGTTCATAGTAGTTTGCAATACGTTGGCGTAATGCACGGGGCAGTTTTCTGTAGGCCATGTACTCCTCCACTTGTTTAAACTGAAAGTGTAATGCAGAAATAAGAATAATATGTATTAATTTAATATAGCATATGGAAGGTTTCAAATATATAACATAGCAACATCTAAGAATTTGGCTGTTTTCTTTTTATGGATTATAATTAAATAACAAATTTATACTATATTAATTAAAATATTCATACTATCAAATATAGTTTACAAAAGTGCAATGGGTTTTTATTAGACACTTAAGTTATAGGCGAGGCCCAAAATGACAAACAAATTTGTAATGGTGAAAAATTTACTCAATAATAATACTAAACAGAAATAATAGCGCTAATATGCCACATTTTACAAGTATAAAAACAAATAACTTCTTTACTTATTAACAAACGAAAACTCTGTTATTCTCAGTTGTCAACAATTGCTCATCAGTTAGCCTGTTTGAAATATCCTCAAGGACGAACACCATTTTTTGACCTCGCGTGTGTCAATTTTGCGCATTTCACGAATACAGAGGGACTATTTTTTATAATCTGTTGAAAATTCATGTTTCACTGTAGCTGTTACAACTAAATAATGCTTTGACGTATCGTACATTTTCAACTTGAAATTTGTTTATCTTTGTGGTTCTTATTTGTGTATACCAGAAATCAAGTGTTCTCTATATAATCAAAGTCATAATTGACGAAATTAATTACTGCTTATATAAATTCAAAAATGTCTAATCGTTTTCTTAACCAAATGTATTGTACTCAAGCTACTATTTCTGATACAGTGCTGTTTATTTGGTTAACAATTATGTATAATATAACTTTTTACACTTATATCATACCAATATAATCATTCGGTTTTAGTTGATATGTCATTTTTTCCATTCGGTTATAATTTAAAAAATATAAAATTAAGTAGCGACATGTTATAAAGGGACCCTCCCTGTCTGGAAGAGGCTCCGAGGTAACTGACACGATGCTTTACTTGTTTTTCCTCTACAAAAATGCTCATTGTATGTCTCCTCTTGTTAGTTATTATTATAACTTTTTCACGTGAAACATCAACTTCACTCCATTTACCTCTACTACACACTCAATCCACAACCGATTTAGTGGGATACTGTGTCTTTTTCGCTTCAACAAGATAAAATCTATTAAAAAGGTTTTCTAAAACTCCTCTTCATCTGTATATATTTTACGAAAATGTATTATATTATCTGGTCATCAAATCTTCTTGTAATTCCATATGTCATCTTGATACTACGTCTATATATTTCTTAGTCAAGCTTGTTTAACCTCTTGGCTGCAATGTTTGACTTAAATAAATAATTTATAACTTTCCACTTACATATTATTTTTATTTTACACACTATATTTTGTTTTGGTGTTTTCTACTGTGATGCATGTATATAATTGCGATCATGGCAAACAAAAAATATATAAATTTTTCTAAATTTGATAAATTTCACTATATCTATTGACATTTAGAGTTACTAATATAAAATAGTTTATATGTAAAATGTAATCATCTATTATTTATATAGTATAAAATTATTAAATATTACTAAATAATTCAATAATATATATATAAACCTATAAAACACAATATAATCATAAATAAAAAACCTAATTGTGTGTTCGAAATCATTTCAAAGGGTAAGTTAATTCTTTAAAATATAAATAGAAGTATTATTTTTTGAATAAAATTGAACATAATCAGGTAATGTGATTACTCAATTTAATAAATTGTCCATTGTTAAAAGAAATACTAAAATAACAACCAGTAATATTTACACACAATAGAACATTATTTGTTATGCAAGTTATACTTATTCTGTTATTTGTTTTTAAAAACATTTCATGACAGTTCATAGCATAATATTTGCGACGTTTAAGTACATTTATGTAATTAATTACTTACATAATTAATTATGTACTTATAAGTACATAATTCATTATAATGATTAACATAGTTTACTCTTACTAAATGTACGGTGATGAGAGTTTTACATTTTAATATTTTGAGTGTTAGTTATGTCATTTTTTAAAATTAGGAACTTTGGAAATTGCATTACAATTTATAATAGTGCGTGATTAATTGATTATCCTTTTTTGAATAGTATGAATAATAAAAAAAAAAGTTATTAATCCATTTATTGTCCTAAATAATGGACGTTTTAATTATTTATGCATATTTTAGAGTTTTGTTATATATCAATTTTTGGAGTGTAATGATAGTAGTTACAATAGTAAATGCAATTAATTATTTATAAAAGCAGGTAAAAATATAATGAAAATAAAGTGTTTTGTGAAATAAAATAGACTACTTAGTTTAACTCATTGGCTAGCATGAATGACCTACAATATATTATAATAAAAGGTTAGATAATATCAATAAACAGAGTATAAAGTTCCAGAGCCGTTGCGACCAGGGGAGATACTACGGCCTGGGTCGTATCACACCACAATGTGAAAAAAATCTTAGAACTTCTTAGAAAACAACATTAGTCCCTGTCTCGGAATTTAGAAATAAAATGTATAGTTATAATTATAATTGTCATAAGAATAGTAAATAATTATTTATAGTATGCTAGCAATCAACATGTATCAGTTAAATTTACAATGAACGTAATAAAATGTTATTATAACAAATTATCAGCTAGCTACATAATATACAGTCAACTTAAAAATAAAATGTTATTGATGTTACCGCGTTTATTATTATAATTACATTCGACAAATACTATTTCGTGTAATAATCATAACTTTTCTCTACAAATATCTTTATTACCAAAATTCAACCAATGTATATATCTTTCTCGTCATTTTAAAAAACTTTATTATTTTCAAAACTGTTTCAACATACCACTTTTACAATCTTCATATAATTTGTTGATAATTTCAATGAAACAGTCTTAACCTGAATTGCGTCTCTTAATAAATATGTTATTTAAGTTCTGCACTTGACATTGTAATTCATGCTATCCCATACGACTGTCTGGGATCGCGATTTGTGTTTGTGTTCATTGTTATCTCAATAATTTTTTTTTAAATAAACAAATGTATCCTTTCGTTTTTTAATGCATCGACACATTTAAATTTCCTTTGTGACACTTTTGGAGAATCAAGTATTCGTAAATGTAGACCTGGAATTTATTCTTTAAATAATACTTATAACAACTATCTATAAATCGGTAACAACTCAATCATGAAAAAAAGATATAACTACATAGATGAGCAGCTGCTAATCACATAATTTTAATATTTAATTAACGGCTTATCATATACAATATGTATAATACATTCATGTACGATATTTAATAAAGTCTTAAAAAATGTGTTAATATTTTATTGTTTTTGCAATTTAAGTAGTAGTTATGATCATTAAAATATTTTTTTATAGATTATTTCATTTAGTTTAATGCATTTAATCATTTTAGCTATTTGATATCTAATACCTTAAATAATATTTATGATAACATTAATAATATATGCATATCAATCCAGATTTTATATCTCCACAATGTTGTTCCTTAACCTTTGAATTTACCAAATACGTGGCGATGATTGTAAAGTTTTATTTGTCCGTAAATTAGCATTACAATTATATGGAGTCACTATTGCCTCTAGTTTGTCCATTTAATCGTTTGAGACAATTGTATGTATTTATTTATTATATAACATTTTTGAGACTATACTGTAATAATTCTTGTCTTTTTCGATTTTCCGTTTATATAAATAAACATCTATTATTATTAATAATATATACGTTCTCAGGGCTTTACATTCATTCAGATCGTTTTAACTTACAATAACATGGCATTCATTATAATTTAATAAATTTTATTAACCATATTTTTCCTCAATTGTGGATATATTTTAAATCTGACTTTAGTAACGACCGTTCAAAGATGGGCGTAATCTATTTTACCCGTCATTTGTGACTCAAATTATAGTTTATCTATGAAGACACAAGTGTAGTTATTATCAATTCTTTCATTTCAAACGTATAAACAACAAACAAAATACTGTTGTAGTATGTGCTTACTTTAGTTATTATCTTTTAGCGTTACCAGAATATTGTAATTATGCTTTGTCATTTGAAATCCTCTTTACATCTTGAAATTACTCGCAAACCATCATATATGTTTAATTATAATTAATCAATGGTACCTCTCGGAATTTAATAAATAGTTGGATATCAACATGTTAATTATGCTGACAATGAGCACAACACAATTATAACAATTCGAGTGTAAGGACCGCTAAACATTGGCAACAAATTAAATATTGTAAAGCCATTTCTAAAAAAAATTGATCAATTAATTATGAATAGACGTAAGTGTACATTATACTAGATTATTAACATATATTATATAACAATTTACTTCAAAAGTTTTGTTATTAGAAAATAGTTAAAGAAAATTGTTAAAGAAAATATTAGAATTCTAGAAACATGTGCAAATAATAGCCGCCATAAGCATGAATAATAAACATTAAAAAAAATAGTATAATCCGAGAAATTTTGAAAGATTTTTTACATATTTCATTCATTACTGTGCTTTTTCCTAGCTACGAAATTGGTCAGAGTGTGTTATATAGTCGGAGTGTGTGAAATACTCGGAGTCTGTTATATAGTCGGAGTCTGTTATATAGTCGGAGTATGTTATAAAGTCGGAGTGTGTTATATAGTCGGAGTGTGTTATATAGTCGGAGTGTGTTAAATACTTAGAGTGTGTTATATAGTCGGAGTGTGTTATATAGTTGGAGTGTGTTATATAGTCGGAGTGTGTTATATAGTCGGAGTGTGTTAAATAGTCGGAGTGTGTTAAATACTCGGAGTGTGTTATATAGTCGGAGTGTGTCATATAGTCGGAGTGTGTTATATAGTCGGAGTGTGTTATATAGTCGAAGTGTGTTATATAGTCGAAGTGTGTTATATAGTCGGAGTGTGTTATATAGTCGGAGTGTGTTAAATACTCGGAGTGTGTTATATAGTCGGAGTGTGTTATATAGTCGGAGTGTGTTATATAGTCAGAGTGTGTGAAATACTCGGAGTGTGTTATATAGTCGGAGTGTGTTATATATTCGGAGTGTGTTATATAGTCGGAGTGTATGATATAGTCGGAGTGTGTTTAATACTCGGAGTGTGTTATATAGTCGGAGTGTGTTAATTTGCTGATAATGTGTCCAAGTCTTCACTTTCAAGTATTCATTGTGTCAGTTAAACAATGTTTTCTCAATTAATAAATAATATTTTATTTTTAATGGTTCTGTGCAGTTGGTACAGTTACTAAAACTGTATTACTTAAATCAGGTGTAACAGGTGTACGACTGCTTTTTAAATAAATATATATATATATATATGACCAAATTGTATATTTTTATTATAATACAAATACTCACTAATTTATTACAAATAAAAAGCTATTTGTGAATTCTGAATTGCTTATTGACACATTTAATATTTATTACTGTCATGAGATATACTATAATATTTAGTAATATACTTATACTGATGGAAAATATTATATATATTTACTATTTGCATTCTATTGTGAGGATATATGCTATTATAATAAACTATACATACATTGGCTTTATATTTTAGTTCATAATAATTTCTGATTGGTTAGATCATCTAATTTGTACTGTAATATATTTTTAAAACAATAAGTGATGTTATGTTTGGTGTTAAATCTGGTGTTTGTTAAGTCAGATTTAACACTAGCACATTGATCTGATACCATATTGAAACATTTTCTATTATAATTCACATAATGAGACAAATTTCATCAGACAAATGTTAAATATGAATATAATCCCGTAAAATAAATAAAAAATTAATTCAAGAAACATAATGCCTGAAGCCGGGAAGTATATTATTGCCAATAAATAATCTGAATCGTTAGTTATTAACAAAGTCATTAAATTGAAGGTGATAGATTAATTAATTTGTTTTAAACATAACACTGAAATTTAATTATTGGATTATATTACGTAATATTTTGACATCGTTTATAAATACAGTTTTTTTCTATTTCTTTAGAACTACTTTTTACAGATTCAACCAGATCAAAATGTTTTGTATGATTGCACAAGCATGATATTTTTTATTTAATTTCATTTAATTGCGCAAAGTATTAGGCGTCAATTAAGTAATTTACCTTTTCACGATAAAGCCTCTTGGAGGTGTCGAATGACTG
Organism: Coelogynopora nodosa; assembly: GCA_034780555.1. Lineage (NCBI taxonomy): Eukaryota > Metazoa > Platyhelminthes > Proseriata > Coelogynoporidae > Coelogynopora > Coelogynopora nodosa. The sequence continues at coordinate 20,938 of JAUZND010038335.1, forward strand.
GATCAGGGCCGCCGCGTGACCTACAAAGAGTGCGTAACAAGTCGCCCCTGTCATCATGCTCACGATGGTTATCCAGGCCTCGCTGATGCTGGTTGGCGGAAAGCGACCATACCCTATGCTGAGCATATGGGACATTGCCTTAAATAGGGCCCACGTATACTGCTGGAACCAATAGGATTCCTAAAAGAATATAAAAATTATCAATATTAGCATTGGCTGTCTAATTTAAACATACATTCAATTCATTAGTATATCCAAGAAAAAATATGTTTGATCTTTGTATATATTATTTTAACCATTTTGTTACAATGATATGACCAGTTCAGTAAGACTATAACATATCTGACACATCTTCCAAAAATGTAGATTGTATATTTATTGTAAATATACAGGTTCTTGTATTCCGAAAATTACCATAATTTGCATAATATCAAATAACGTATTCAGAGGTTCGTATATATGCAATATAATAGTGTAGAAGTCTTGGACATTGGTTTTTAGTCATTTTAAACTTTAACTGTTAGACATTTTGTTTAAACGCGCTGGTGCATCCAGAAGCATGATCTTTTAGTGTCTTAGATTATTTTACATTGTTAACATATAAATAATATATGTTTAACATTTCAGATGTGTAGATTAGTCACATAGAGATGCATAGTTTGTAACATGAGACTAACCTGGAGAGTTTTCCTTTAATATGATTATGATAGTACTAAAATAGTCCTGTTAAAAGTGTTATCCGTTTACATATTTTTTAATACTATTTAAAATTCGGTATTGTTTTTTCTCAATTTTCGTTTAAACTATTTTTGTAAAAGACTCTACAACATGTCTCACTATCATGTACGCGACCATCTTTAGTGCCGAAAAGAACTGTGTCTAACAAAAAAATTACTTTGTGTAACAGCTGATTGATTGTTTGTTGGTTGCACAATTAGAACGCCAATTATCTATGAGAATGCGAACAAATGAGTATTCCTCAAAGTTTTGCACTCAAACAAAAACCAAGCAGATCAATTTTATTTTCCCATTGGCATTCTAGAACAAGACAGCCATCTATAATCAATTTAGTCATCAAAGAGACCATCGTCATACGAGACCGCAAATTCGAGGTCAATAGCACAAAAGGATTTAATGAATTATAAAACTTTCTATATTTTAATTGAATTTTGTTGTTACCGATTTAACTTTGTCTCGATATCACACTTTTTCCCTTAACTATTTTCCCCTATTTCCTCACTGTCAGAACTTATAAAAAGAATGGTTTGTTCTAAAAATGCTCCACTGTTCATGTATGCGGATGTAATTCACTATGAATTCTTTATTTAAAATTGTAGTGGATATTTAAGTTTATATTGGATATATTCCAATAGAATGATAGATAAGAAAGTTGGTAATACACACACATTACAGACAGGTGGCTTTAACTACCGTGAAAATAAACCTTTTTAGATGTTATCAATTTAAATGTTGACGTGTTTTATTTAGCCGATGGCGTCAGAGACAAAAACGTATTGCAAATAGAAAAAAATAATAAGTACATAAATAAAGCACTATTTGTAAAATTTTCCAAGCGCTACGAAAAAGATAGATTCAAATAAAATATAGTTATAGAAAGTTCCAAACATGACTTTTCATCAGCAAAAACATAATAATAAATAAAAACTAAAAGTGGTGAAACGATGTGAAACTTGTTATTATGAGTAACATTTACGTCATAGTATGTACTGTTATGCTACAAAATGTATTCTAACATAATATATAAAACAATTTATACATATTATTTTTTATATTATTATTATTATTAATATTACTGATTAATATGTAACCTAAATAATTTTCATTTTTTACAATGTCATGTATATCAAAATTGTACCAATTAAGTAAAGGGAATAGATTTTAATTTTAATGCCATCAAAACCTCAGACAGATGTTATAAGATGTAATACTAAATCATATTAATTAATCATAACCAATAGAGCTTATTTGAAACAGCGTTTGCATTAGTAGAAGCCTGCTTTTGAGAAATTAATATTTAATTACATTTATTTGTTAGAGAAAAAATACTACATCAAGAGGAGCATCATCTGGACAATTCCGTTAATCAAACAAATGTTTTAATTTTTTTAATGACATCTTTCATTATCTATATAAAATATTTATTGTTTATTATGGATTTTATATGTTGAAAAAAATGTTGTTTCTAAATCATATCAACAAAAAAATATGGCTTTTTCTATAAAAATAATTTTAAAAATTGCTCACTGTATCATATTCTTTAATGTATGTTAAAATTAATATAAACGAGTAGACGCTTTGAGAAGCTTTAAGTCTACCTGAATGAGACTGAAAGCATTATAACCTAAATAACTAACCACCTTTTGAAACGGTTCACTTCAGAAGTTGACTTGATAAATAACCAACAAAGCGGTTCAATAATTTTTCTCTCCTTTAAAAGTACACCTTAGCGCACCGCTTGCCTAACATCCCCTTTTCTTTCTTTCCTTCCTCTTCCCTCTCGCTCGATTGAGTCTTTACTGTATGGTAGCTGCAGGAAAACACAACCAGTCTGCTAGCAAATATATTATGTATATTTATATAATAATAGTAGAATAGTAGAATAGTAAAATGGGGGGCAAAATACAACCGCTTATTTAATATTTTGTAGCGAAAAATAAATCATAGAGTTGAGCTACAATTATTTATATATATATTTCCCAAAAGTTGTCAACTACACTATTGGTGTCTGCTACACTATTAATTGAACTAATATTCCCAAAAAACGTATTTGTTAGTGTCTACCAATGTAATTGTGATTATATTGAAATTGACGATAGTATTATAATAACATAAACTATTATTAACGTTTACCATTTTATGATGTCATCAGCTACTGAAAATGCGATCGATACTTTAGATTATATTAGAAAAATTGTTGTCTTTCTTTTTTCCATTAGTTTATATATTTATATAACATTTCCGTTTAAATTAATTGAATCTATTCATAAAACACGTTTCAAAATTTTTAAATCACAGAGTAAGGTTTAGCTAGTATTTGTAATAATTAATACTATTATAAGTCAATAAAAAATTTTAAAAAGTGTTTTTTCAATTGTCAAACAATATATATTGGTTTATTATCAAGTGTTTATTATCAATAGATATTATTTTAAAATTTTACATTTATCGATTAGTGTTTTAAGACAAATTAAAAATTATTCAGATATCAAATAAACATCCTCTCAAAAATGTAAGTACTTCCCATCCCTTAGCGCTATAAAGACATTTGTTTCTCAAGGCACTTCAAATATTAAATAAAACAGTTTATTTTTAAATCTATCAATAAATTAATTAATAAGTAAGAAAGAAAAATATTGTAAAAAATAATGAAATATATTATATTAAATAAAAACCTGAAGTTTGCATTTTGTAACCCAAGAGTTTGGCGGAAATTCCATCAAGGTTGGAATCAGGAATTGAAGGCAGGCGTTCCAGTGACCAAGAAGTAGCATGAGTAGAACGAGGTTGAATATTCCCATGAACTTGCTAGCTATGTTGAGGAACTGAAATGGAATAAGAAATGTGTTGTTTAGTGAATGATAAATATTTTTTTCACTGACAATTAAATTGTGCAACAATATGACAATAACACACTACAAGGCTTAGGTTGCTTAGTGAAATGATGTTAATAAAATCTTAAAACTGAAGACAACTTCTCTTTAAACAATCTATACAACATATAGATAAAACGCAATTAATACATAGAACGTGAACTTGACTATAAACCATGGAAACTATAAAGTTAACTGCCATTAACATGAGACTGCAACCAAAGGTTATTAAGACACGAAAGCTTTAGACAGAATCAGACGTAGCCTATATTAATATTTTAATACGCAGTAACAAATAACAAGTTTTCATACTTATTCAAAAACTTACTAAAACTTAAATGATTTAATGCACTTTATAAGCCTGGTGCCGCAATTTTTAACTCTACTTCGCCCTCTGTTGTATTTGTTCTAATTAAATAATTGTTCAGTGCTGTAATTAAAGTTAAATAGTAAATTACTAAATTACATAATTTTTAATCTTTTAAATTTTCACCTAATATATTATTTTACAATAACGCCGAAATTATATAATATAGTTTATACAATTGTTAACACCGGCTACGTAATAATTTATTTCAGTGTAAATACTAATAATTTAATAATAATTAAATTATTAAAAAACTATGTTAATTTAAATATCTAAACAATATCGCTTTTTTTAATGTACCGCACATAATACACTTTTGATCTATTTTTATGATTTATGTTTCGTTACATTTGATTTGATTTATTAATATATTGCACGTAATATATACGTATTGTAGGCTACATTATGATTAGCTAATATTAATTATTGTTGTAAAGTAGTTATAACCATTGTTGTACGAAATGTATTCCAGAAAACCGGTTCGATTTTGTTACAAGGTGTGTTTTGTGTAGTGACATTGGTTACTGATGCAATTATTCTTAAATTTTTTTTTTTGCAAAAAGAGCAAATGAAAAGAATGCTAGTACCACGTGTCAATCATCTCAGGTAGTCATTGACTTGTCCTCCGTCATTAATTCCCATTATGTCTATTTTAACAAGTTATTCAAAAGTCCGAATCTCCTCTGTGAGTAGAAACTTAAGGGATATGACAAACACTGTTTGCTAGAGACAATCGTTTCGGATTGAAAGATGGTCTCATTACATCAATAACGGATTTCCAGAAAATGCCACGTGGTATTATGTAAGTATTATGTATGAAGTTATAGATAGATTTGTCTCATTTGTAAAATAGATTGGTGACAAAGTTGTTTGTTTCGTTAGTATCTATAACATTGGATCACATTCACAAGGCAGGTGCAAGTGTTGGACGAAAGCAAAAGTTGAGAAGACAGAGATAGTTCTACCAAAAGTTGCTGGTGACTGTAAACGCTTACATTGGAGGTATCGAATTTCTGTACAAAATGTTAGGCATCTACCTCTATCCATCTTATTAGCATGAAATGGTATTGGTGCATCAACAATAACTTTTTCGAAGTGTCCCTTTTTAACATTGGGTGGATTCACCATGAAGTGTAGAAGAAATTCCGCTCTTTTTTTAATTTTTGAGTGAGACTGCTAGAATTTTGTTGAAACATTAGCCCCAAGAACATGTTATTCCGCATTAGACCTGCCGCAAGTTTACTTTCAGAGTCAATTCCTGTTGGTCAGCACTGGTACACCACAAAACTGTTGCAAGGAAGATGTAGATACTGAAAAAATCACTTGTGGGTGTAACTTGTGAAATTCCTGTGGATATGGAGTGTTTCGCATAATGTTTTCATACTAAATAAATTACTGACTCTGTGATGTTTGTATAATGTAACATTTATTATTTACGATTTGCTGTGATATTAATAGACAAATATTGAACAATAAATATCTCAATGATATCATCTAATATTTTATATTTCATGCTTTTATATTTCTGTTTGTAAACTGCATATAAAAGTCGTTGTGCTATGTAATTTACTTAAGGATTTAATTAACAGTTTAAATTTTATATTATAAATATGCCATTTTCGATACCTATGTAAGTACAACATAAATCACAACAGTTTTAAAATTAGTTTTTCCATAGTTTGGGTCTTAATGTAGATAAATAGAAGCCATTATTATTCTAATTGTAGATACAGTTTGTCATTAAGTACTAATAATGTATAGATCTTTGTGTGTTTTACATTAATTAGTAATTTTTACAACATTTAAATGGTATCAATATAATCAATAAGTGCTCATTTTCACATTAAATTATTGTTATAATCCTTTCTCCATTAAGACTATATAGCAAACCTGTACAAGAGAGGCACAGGAAGGAACTTACTCCCCTTAAATCGGAGGGGGGGTGGAGAGGGCGGGAATGTACGAAGGAGTAAAAAAATAATCCAAAATCAGATGTCGAGAGATAGAAAAACAGAGAACAGAAGGTAAAAGGGAGAGAGAAGAAGATAAAAGAAAGAATGAGAGGTGAAAAAGATAGAGGGGGATAGAAAAAGGGGAGAGATAAGAAAAATGAAAGAAAAGGTGGGGACAAAATGGGAGAAAAAGGTCACATTTTTCTTTTCACATTTACCTTCACGGTATCTATAATTGTTTTTAATTCTTCGGACAGTTGATATTGTTTTATTTTTCAATGCTTCGGATGCCGATATTACTATAATTGTCAATATATTCTTGAATATTTTTATGTCTGTTGATTCATCTCAAATTTGATCTAAGATTAATCAATAATTTATCTGTTGTGTCCATATGACTTTACTTGAAGTGTTATTATCCTGAACGTCTAATATGCTCCTCTCTTAATTATGCTCTCAATCTTGCTTAAAAAGCTCAAATCTATCAATGTTGAAGTTTCCATTTCCTTACAACCTAACTTCACTGAGCATTAATTGTTATTTTCTGGTTAATATTTCGAGTTTTCTGTCATTTTGTGCCCTTCCTATATATTCCATAATGTTATATTGGTTTGAACGTTGGTTTATTGACACTTAAAATCATATAGTCAATGGCATGAAGTGTAACCAGTTTAATTATTTAACTAAGTCAATTGATCCATTAGTGTGTTTGTTTACCTTATTAACACTTTTAGCATGCTCGGTATTAGAAAACTGCTTGATAAGGTATGAAATGAGGCACGGTGAAACTAAAGCTTTCACGAGGTAGAAGTGTATAATATTATATTACATATACTTATGCTGTGGATGGCGCTTTTCGTCGAATCTAAATTTCAATTTCTAATGTTCCAACAATATAGGTTTGAACTATTTCTATATTAAATAAAAAATGTTTAACAAACAAGGTTCATCATACATTATACATACTTATCATCGTCTGGAGTGCATTAATGTTTTGTATTCAGCTGAAAATACTAATAAAACATATTTTAATCGTCGGTTATATGTTCAGCTTTTAAATAAATGATTTACGTGTGTAATTTTCACTATTTCAAAATTTTATTAAAACGGCTGTGGCTATCAATAATTGTTTATGCATAAGTCAATTAAAAGTTAATTAACTTATAATTTGTATTACATTTTAATTTAGTTCACTTTACTGAAATCAAGAAAATATGATTAATGTATTATTTATGTTTTATATATAAATATATATGTATTGTATATAAATATTTATTTGCAGTAAAAACAGCAAAGTTTGCAAAACAAAAATATATTGTTAAAAACGTTAAATTACGCTACAATTATCCGGGGACTTTCACTTCAGATCAATATTTTTGTATTAAATTGGACGACCCACTTTGGTTTTTTAAAAGCATCTATCAAGTTGAAAGTCGGCTATTCAGAAGGATGTATATGTATATTATTATTTAATTAATTAATATATATGTATATTAATTTATTTATATATAATCATATGCAATTATGTTCAATGTGTATATTACATATATTTGTTAATAAATAAAACATTAAGACGTTTCGATATAATTTTATCCAAATAGTAAAATAAACATAATGATAAATTAAATATTTATACACATATATATGTGTATAACTATTTAATAAATTATTATATAAAAATAATAAATTAATATATATATATATATATATATATATATATATTGTTCTCTATATATATATATATATAATAGATAACAACAGCTCATGAAAAAAGATCACAGGGAATAAGTAGAAGATAATTATATATTAAAATTTAAAACTTAACATCCGTTAACTGAACAAGCGCCGTGGAGATCTTACAAAATATGTTTACAAATGTTTTTAAATATAGTATTCGTATAATATTATTCAACTTATTTAATTATTAATTATAAATCCTGCCTATAAGACATTGTAAACATATTGTATCTTCTATTATAGAATCAAGTTTTTAATGTCAATTTAAGCATTCTTTATATCTATAATAAGTATCAAATTTCTGATTCAAATAATATTAATATCTATAATAAGTCTAAAATCTCTAATTCAAATAATCAAACAATATCATATTACATTTTTATGTAACTTTTTCAATGTTGATTTTTAATGTATTATTATGTTCTATACTGTTTATTTTTTTGTATCAATAGAAAAATGTATTTTCCGAACGCGTTCTGAAATGTATTATTTTTAATAATGATTACTTCTTAATTTTTAAAACACTATTGTTTATTTAACATTTTACGTATTATACTTTTATCATATTATTGATCATATTTCTGAGACACTGTTTTCTATTAATGTAAATTATATATAAAAGTCGTTTTATAAAACGATTGTATAGTAATATAATATACATTTTTATATGTCTTAAAAATGTTATGAATAATAAATTGTTACCAGTTGAAAAGTAAAACACGCCTTTGGAGAGGATTACAAAGGATAACATATCGACCTTTTCTTTCAATGATAATCAATTATAATTTTAAAAAAAAGTATTTATTCTTATATAATCGATATAAAATAGTTTATCCTAACTAAAAAAAGTATTTATTAATTAGTTCCACTATGATTATTTCTTTATAATTATTCCACTCACTATATGAACGAATTAAAACACCATGTTAAACATATTTGGATCAAATTCAAGAGATGTTATTTATCATTATGAATTGCATAAAAATGTGCTTATAATATTTTTTCATATTGCAATAGAAGTATGTTCATATTGCATATTAGAAGTATAGGCTAATTATATAATTATAAGTATGTTATTATTACAAACATCAATGTTGTTAACTACTTTCTTTATTAATCCTAAAAACACCAGGCGTTTTTGAAAGCAGCCCTATTTAGCCGAAAAGAGGGGTCAATTTGATTCACCAAAACTAAATATTTTCTTTCAATTTTAGTACTTTTTCAGGTTGTTTTATAAGGTAATTCTTAGTATGTAAATTGTATTCTAATCAAAGGCATAGTTAGCTGTCTATTTAGCTCTAAAAATGGGCTAATTAAAATGCACTAAATAAGGTAGAAAAAAAACGAGGAAAAAAGAGAAAAAAGAGAGAAAAAAAGAAGTTTTTAACTATATTTGACCATTAATGACCTCAATATATTTTTGACAGTATTTACGCCGAGCAAGTTTTTCAGCAGAAATGTTCAACAATATAGGTAAATAACAGAAGTTTCACACTAAAATTTTAAATACATTTTGATACATATACGATAGATGAGATATAGAATCGAAAGTGAATTAAGAATTAGGAATGTATTAACAATATCAGAATAATCCTCTTGCTGAATAATTTGAGTATTAAAACACCAGTGTAACGATTTGACCTTTTTTTTTTTGCTACTGAGTACAATTTCTTATTTATTTTATATCAAAAATACAACACTGTCATTTATTTAAAATTAATAAATTTTGTGAAATCATAATCATTAAATTAATAAATTCATAGAAATTATTGTAATATTCATATTTTAATACAATTTTAATAAACATCGTGAAATATATGTAAATATCCACAAACGGTTCAGTTTACATATTATTCAGTAACAGCATAGTTGTTGGAGGACAGGAACAGCTATATGTCATAATCCATCTTATGATAAATGTGTTTCCTGACATTTGAAAAACTTTTGAATGATTGAAATGGTTGAATACTTTTAGAATATTACAAATATAATATTCGATTTTACACATAATGACGTTATTTGTTCTTTATAAAAAACAATAATAAAACAAATTACGATAATACTAATTATGTAGATATCTAGCTCTTGGTATTTTAACAGAACATCAAAATAAGAATCGACAGTGCAAATCTCCACTCTCATTACCAGCAGTGTTTGTGGCACGAGTTGGGTGGAAGATTCGACCCACAGCAACATTGTAATGTCAACAATCTTATCACAATGTGAACACAATTATCTGATCATGACAGTAATTTATACTTACCGCCTCCCACTGACTGACGTATCGCACTAAACGAGACAATCGCAACAGGCGCAGCATACTCAGCAGTTTGGCGAGACGAAGAATGCGCAATGTTCGACCTGGCAAGGTTATAAACGTATTATTACATGTATACATTTGTGTATAAATTTCCGCATTAAAATATTATTACATATTTATTTATTATATTTATATATTTATATGTATTATATTTATTATATTTATTATATTTACATATTTACATATTAATATTTACATATTAATATTTACATATTAAAATATTAAAACATATTAATATATATCCGCCTAAACCAATAAAAAAGTGATTAAACGAGCATTGTGTACGTTGTTTTATCGAATGTTGAAATATGTTGCTAGATTAATTACTTTCTCCCTTTATTGTAATAGTTTTATACATAAATTCGTGTTTACCTATCTTTTGAACACGTTCGAAAGGGATTTAGAATTTTAGAAGATATTATTTATTTATGCTGTTTAAGTGAAGGTTTCTAACAACAAATGGTGTATACGTACACAAGGGATTATTTCAAATATCATTTTCTCTCACAGCTGCTTTAACTCTTTTTGTTGTGCCTATATATTGTAAACTCTCTCTGTTCTAGTATGCGTTGGTGTTTTATCATTTATCTTTGAACTATGAGTACGAAAGGGTGAAACTTTTAAAAACAAGTTATATATACAATATATTTGGAATAATATATTATAACTTAATTTCTGTTTAATTAATAGCTGTTTGATTAAAACCGTACTCTCAATATTTATACTTAAATGAAAACATTTGGCAGAACAAAAATCCCCATAAAATATGTGATTGCATGTAATATCAAAAACAATGTGTTGTCGGTAAATAAATTTCGCAATACTTATGACAGTCTATTTTAGTAAACGACTGTTTATTTTGATTTTTTGTCCAAACTGTTAATAGTAATTATACAATGGCATATAAGAATAAAATACATTTGTTGGTGCTACAAAAATAAAACAAGTGTATATATTATAAATCTAAAAATTATATAAAATGTATTTTAAATATAGTTTATAATATATGTATATGTATATGTATGTGTATTTATATATATAATATATTTTGCATTGTTTTATAAGTATAATGTAACAAAGCAAACATATACATATTTGTATTAGCGTTGCCATAATTTAAATTGAAGTGACAGAAAGAAAGATGAAAAGTATACTTTTAGACAAATATATTGTTCTAAAAATCTAATTAATTTTGAGAAGGTGTGACACTCACACTTTGCTTATTATCGAAAGTAAAGCTAGAAATTATGTTTTTATGTAGCTTTTCTTTTATATAATATAGGAACAACACTGTATTCTAATGGAATCTCATTTTCTAAATATAACGTTTTGTCGTTGTGACAGCTATTGTAATTAAACCGCATTTTGAGAAGAAGTTAAAATTGACAAGTAGAAGTTAATTATGATTTATTAATTATATGGCACTGTATGTATGTATGTAAATAGTCTTCATAACAATGTGTGGCTATTAAATGTGACAAAGGATTTTTTAATGTTGTATACATTTGAAAACATATGTTTCAGTTCCTTCTGTTGATTATATTTATTTAAACAATTTAAATCGTTTTAATTTGTTATTACAGATTTCTTTAGAATTATCACAGATTTTTAAAGATTTTATTATAGCGTGCTTTTTTAAATTTTCTATACAAATTTAACTGGTATATAACAACAGATTAAACATAAGTGAAAATGAATATTCACATATTTTGTATGCATATTAAACAAATAAACCTTAAATTTCACTTATATAAATGGCTGAAATTCATGCAGTAGATAATCACACAATTTTATTGTTGTAAAATGTCATGCGTCTTGTTTTTGAATACCTAATCGTTCAATTATTTTTCCTGAAACATTAGCCTTCTCATGTGAATGAACATTTGTTTTACTTGTGTTAATCTTGTATTATTATACGCATAGAGATAATAACTGAAAATCAAAATATGCACGTATAAAGTGATTATATAACAGAACTGATAATCTAATTTTGCATACTTACCAGCATGGACAAATTGACTATAGTCTTTACCCTTGTTGAAAACTAGAAATATATAATCCATTGGTATTGAACTAATTAAGTCCAGGGAAAACCACGTTTTAATATAATTTCGGGCAATTTCTTTTGGGTTTAATATTATTTCATCTGCAAAGTCATTTGTTATTACACCTGAAATGAAAGTAAATAATGTGTTAGAGATCAGACGATCTGACGCATATGCTATACGAAATTAGCGGCCTATAGGCTTTTGAATTTTCAGTTTAGCATGCAGTATACTGAAATATAAGGTAATTGCTTAATCTTAAATGATTTATTGAAATTTTAGTTATACATTTGTAATTTGTAATTAGTCATTTATAAGTTTATATTATTGAGAAAAATATTATCATCCACATAGAACAATTGGAAATTTATATAAATAAAAACTTTTAAATATTTAAACAATTAAATGTTTTATAATTTGTCGAATTATCTTATTATTTATTATCACTTTTTCGGTTAAAATTAAAGCATATAAAAGTAAATGATTATATCACTTTGTAAAACTACTCCCCTATCCGCATATAATTATATAATATCTGTTTATTGTGAAAACATAATTGGCCAATACCTAATTAAAAAAATAGTATCATCTTAAAAATAGTATCATCTTAAACATTGTATCATTTTAAACATTATATCATATTAAACATAGTATCATCTTAAACATAATTATCAACTTAAACATACTTATCATCTTAAACATAGCATAATCTTGAACATAGCATCATATTAAACATAACATAATCTTAAACATAGTGTCATCTTAAACATAGTGTCCTCTTAAATATAGTGTCATCTTAAACATAGTATCATCTTAAATATAGTATCATCTTAAATATAGTATCATCTTAAACATAGCATCATCTTAAACATAGCATATATTGTTATAAAAAATAAACTTATTATTAAATTATTTATATCAATTTTTGCGACCATTTACAGTTATTAGTTTTATTTTATTAGTAAAATCGGTAAGAGGGCACATCTTGAAATTGTCATTTGTCTACATAGAAAAATTCAATTTAACAATTTAGTAATTCTCATTGAAGTAACATGATCGTCTGCAGACACTTATTCTATAATTGTATAATTCAACTGTTTGGGTTCTTTTTATCCACAAATGTTAACTTAATATTATACAAATTTGAATAATTAACATTTATTCATTTTTTTGGACAAATACCTGATTGGGTATAATGTTTAGTATCAAATATTATCGTTTGTATTATCATAATATGAATTGATTATATATATATATATGTATGGGCATGTTATTATGTACATTTGTTGATTTAATAAAATAATACTAAATTTCAAAATTATTTAAAGAAATGAAATTGTTTCTTTGAAAAATACATATTTAATAAAAACGATACAATGTGATGTAACAGTAATAAAATTAGTTTATGTTAAAATAGTCATGTTCTTTTTCCAACATTAATACGTTTTACTTCTTTTAGAAGGCCGGCTATCATGGACATTTATTCAGTTTCCATGGTGCCAGTACCAAATGTTGCGATATTATCATCAAATTACACTGGGGAAAACTGAATTTTATTAATGCAAGAAAACAATTATTTCCATCTAAATCGACGGCGCTAATTACGAATCCCGCCTTTATTTTCCTAAAAATTGTCTATATTTTTTATATACCATGTATATATCTGTTTTGTATATATTAAGTAAAATTCAATCTGCAATTACATTAAAATCGCTTACTGCCATTTAAAAAAAAACATATTCAACGGGGACGAAATCAGATATCCAACGGCCTTTTTTTCTTATCAATAAGTAAAGCAAAGTTCAAAGAAGGTATATTCGTTGAATTGAAGATCCTGCAACTATTAGCTATTATATAAATTTAGAGATAATAATAAGTCAGAATGAGCCTGCTTTATGTAAATCACTTTTTTTTGTTGTTACACACTTTCTGGGCATTGTAAAGAGATATATCTATCAATAAGTGGTGTAAAATCTACTTGAGGTATACCAACATCTAAGTGTTTAAATTTGTAGCTGAAGATATACTTTCTGCATTCGCATAAACATGCAAGGAGAACGCTTTCACCAGTAAATTAGCTATATTGAGGAAATATATTAGGAAAACTGGAGCCCATTTGTGCTGGCTGACTAATGTTGGACCTTGTAACATGACGCTCGAGATATATTATACAAGAGGAGGGCCTCATGCAAGAAGTTCAAAGAACACTTAGATATCTAGTCATGGGGAGGAACTATGACAGGGGATAAAATGGTAGATTGCCACAAGAGCCACAAAAGTGGCCACAAGATTGCAACAAGAGCCACGTCATATTCCAACAACCTGGGCAACGTTGTTTCTATATTGTAAACAATGGCTGAGAAATACAATGGTTTAGATATCTTTGTAAAATTTAAAAAAATTATCAAAAAATACATTCAATAAAAAATATGAACTATATATAACCTCACAAATAAAATATAGTTATAATAGTTATTTTAAAATACTTAAAACAAAAAATAATTTTATGAACAGATATTGAATTTAGAAAACTAGACAAACTAAACAAATTAGACATACTAGACAAACAAATTACACAAATATTCCGGTATTTTTAATTATATATTTTTTATTAATATTATTAATAATTATATTTTATTTTGGATTAACTGGATATAGCAATACTTTACTGAGATTGATTTATCTAATGTATTTAAAACTAACGAGGCCATAATATTTAGAAATTGGTTACCACCCGAATTTTTCCGTGAAATCAAAAATACTCTTAGTAAATATCATAAATTATTATTTATAATGAAATATAATAAATAAATATATTTTTATTTAAAATTCAGTGATGTTGAATAAAGAATTACCTATTTTAATGTTTCTGTTCATGTTCTATGTGGGTATAGTTAATTTTAATTAAATTACATAGATCAAATATAAAAATTATGTTAAAAAAAAGAATTAATTGACAAACAAAACTATATTTATAGTTGTATATTAGAATTAACAGAAATTTATGTTTTCAAACAAAATTTGTGTTTAAATATTTAAATTATTTGTAAATGTAATATAATTATTTGATTACTATTTTTTGCATTTTTTTAAAATTACGGTTTTGGTATAGTTAATTACATTTTTTTTATTATAATGTTATAATATGATTATAAATTATTATTATTATTGTATACTTAATTATATATTATAGTATTATCGTATATGCTACAGTATTGTATATTAACATAATCATAATTCCATAAACAAAGCTATTTATTTATATCTGTATATTTTGTTTTACAAATAATTATAAATAATAACAATCGCTGATTTCACATAAGTTGCTCCTTAAAATGGTAATTTCTCTCAAATCCGTTAATGAGGGGATTTGCCTGAGGAGCTCCGCAGACGAATGAATGTCAAAGAATCGCTCCTATATTAAGTTGTCGAATTTAACACGAGTGATGTAATTAAAAAGCAATGAAATTGTTTTAAAGATTAATGCATTTTGACCGGGAGCGCAAATAAGTTCATATATAAAAATGGTTGTATTATAATTTAGGGGTAATTTCAAAGATGCTTAAACTTTAGATATATATTAATCAGTTTTGAATTTATTGACGTATTACTCTTAAATTGGGGAAAACTGTTTGAAAAATTTTAAGTAGGATAAAAAACAAAAAAATTGTTTTTTGAAGTATTTATATGGGTGATACCAAAACAGTTGAAATATGAAATGTAAAAAATTATTGTAAACTTCAATTGAATTTTATATCGTCCATAATTGAATATTTAACAAAACAATTATAGTACCCGCGTAGAAATGATGTGCATGTTTAAAATACAAATAACTTTAACTAATTTTCATTGACTAATATTTTATCAAAAATTCTGTGAAATAAACACCCCAAATTAAGAAATTAAAAAAATATATATATTTATTATATGTAAAGGTCGCAAAACAGTTCTTAATTATAACTAAATTGATAACAAATATATGTTTATATTGGATGTACATTAGAAGGATACAGCTAAATGTAAAATGATCATCAGTATATACTTTTCTAGAAAAGTGAATGGATTGTTTATTTTTAATTATCCGCGCATTTATTTGATTTTAATCAAAACAACTTATATATTTAATAATATCAGCGCTAGTGGAGTACGTTTTTCATAAGCTTTTTTGATATACTATCTGCATGAAGTTCTAAAAATGTTTTATTTAAGTCGATTTGCGCTTTTTAGTTTAACCTTAAAACTACGCCACAAATAAAATTTAACATCTTATTTTTTAAAATTTTTCTAAACACAATGTTGATTGAGATTTTATATAGATTTAGAAAGTATGGTTTTGATTCAGATTTCTTTTAATGATTTTAATGTTTTAGTATATGTGTAGAAATTTCTATAGTTCACATAATTTTTTAACAATCAAAAAGGACTAGCGAAATATAGTGATGTATAAAGATGTACATACTTTATGAATGGGTACAATGAATATCAATTAATAATTTTAAATATTAAATTACTAATTTTAATTCTTGCATTGCCATTGATTTCTGTCAATTGAATAAATTATATAACTTATTAATTATTTTGAAGGTAACTGTACTTTATATAATATACAGGAGTACGTTTTTCTTTTTTTTCTTTACGTATGTTTGCAATAAAATATAAATATTAATGAATTTGCAGCTCTAAAAAAATAAATCTCTATAATAAAATATAGTCTTTAGAGAACGTAATACCAGTATCGTCTGAAACAATTGAGGATTACGCGCTTATAATTTTATTTTTTATCTCTATATTTCAAACACTTTTGATGATTCTGTACTCATTTTATATTATTACTTAATCCATACCTATAAAACAAAAGTAAGTATCTTCCAACAGGTGTTTTACAAACGTGTATAAAATATATGTTTTAATGTAATTGATTCCATCATTTGTTCACATTAATTAAAAGTGCACTATCAAAGAACTTTAGTAATCACGGCGTAATTCTTAATTATAAATATTCTTTGAATTTTAGACTATATAAGCAGTCTTTAATATTAAAAAAATTAAGTATTAAAAATCAGAACAATGCGATGAAACCATAACTTATTTAATTAATGAAGCGTCTTTCACATCATGTGTCTTATACATTTTATAATTCTTAATTCATATATAATTCATAATAATTCATAATAATTAAATTTATAAGTCTTATAACAGTTTATATTTTTTATATTGAGAACAGATATCTTCGAATTTTCTATTATTATATATTGAAAAAATAAAACTATGAAGTGATTTAGATAAATTTATTATTATTATAAGTTGCCTTTTTTAATATAATAACAGATGATCCAATATTCTGATCTAGTTAGTAATTTTAAAATAATATTGTGATTTATTCTAAAACTCTATATTTTAATGAAAAGCTTTTTAGTTAAATAAAAGATGAAATCGCAAATGAGTGTCGGTGACATTTTAGGTGAAGTAGCCTTGTTAATGCCGTTTCATTCGTGTCTTTGTTTTTCATTTGAAGTTAGTAAGGCTGCTGAGTCTACACTTCTGCCTTATATCAATTTTCTGTTGTTTTCATTAAAAAAACACATTCAATTAACTTACCAGAACGAAAATTGACGACAATATCCACCAGAAACACAGTATCGGAAGCACAGTTGAAAATAATCCAGTGCACACTGAGATCATCGCTAAAAAATGATATTGCAACCGGGAGAACGATCAGGTTTGTTATCAATAGAACTAGCATCATAAGATCCCAGTAGAACCTGCAAAGGGGAGCACGAAATAATGCTCAATAATATGCAATAATACTCAGTAATACGCAATGTTATGTTATGTTACACATAGTTTTAACCATTAGACTATGAGTATTTACATTTACCTTTCTCTTCAATTTATATAAATTATAATTGTTTCGTTATAGCTTGACTTTGTAAAGGATAACTTTAATAACAATTAAACGTTTATTCTTTAAAATCTGAAAAACAGTCAGAAATATTGGGTACTTATACATATTTAAAATTTTGTAAAGATATAAAACAATAAAAAAATTGATAAAAAATTAAATCAAAAATATTTGTAGAAATTTTAATAATTTCTAAATGTTGTTGTAATTATAATTACTAAAATTTGTATTAAAAAATGATATAATATCGATAACTTAAATATAATAAATTACAGATGGCCTGTTTAAAATAACACCTGCATATATCACTATTTAAAGTCCATCCATCCATAATTAACAATGATAGCGTACTAAAAATAATATCATGTCAAGCTAATGTTAACAATAAATTATGTTCAATTTTATTATGTTATTATAAATTTACAAAGGGGTCGTATTTTATTAATTAATTATTTATTTAAATCCATAAAAAAATTCAGCTGTAGGCTACCTGTCATTTGTAATTATCTTATCCAAACTGTCCCGGTAAACAGATTACAAATTAATTAATTAAAAGATAAATTGAAATCGATAATTCCGGCTGATGTTTGATTAAAATAGTATACAAAATTCATACACAAAAATTACACTTACTAATTTGCTTTTAATTAATAGATGTGTTCGCCTTTATCTAAGAAAATGTGAGAAATATCTATCTAAATATACATGAGTATAATACAGATATATTTATATTGTTATAAACTGTAAATAAACTGCTATTGTATATTGTTACACATTGCAAATTTCGAATGACGTTTTAAATTAACGATAGATCTCAAATTTGATTATTAAAATGGACAAAAGGAAGTATATAACATATACCTATGCTACTTATGAGTTGACAAATACAAATATGACAAATTACGTCAAATATAGTATTTGCAATAAGTTTATAGTGCGAATATATGGCGAAGTGGATACATTTTATACAAATGTAAATATATCATCAAATTAATTTTACTATTTTTAAATAGCAATCTTTAAAGCACTCATATAATATCACGAAAAAACAATGACAAAATCTTTAGAATGTGACACTAATGAATATTTAATGATAATTAAATTCATAATTATTTAATTGTCAACATTTTATGTGATTTGATAAATTTGCAGTACAAAGTAATTTATCCTAATTTTTTAAATATTGAATATTTCAAGATTGTAAATTTAGATAAGTTTACAGGCATTTTCTTTTTTTCTGATCAAGTATTAAACATGTTATAAGTTTAACATAGCAAATAAAAAATTATGAACCCATTGATTTTTATTAGCACAATAATTTAATCGTTAAAATAAGGAAATAAATTTAATATTTTCTGATTTATATAATTCTGTTAATACTTTTAAAAAATGTATTGAACTATATATTTTTATCAAATTGAATTTATGTTGCCCATCGGGAAAAGTTATCCAGTATATACATTGTATGAGTCTTTCATATATATTTTTAATAATGTCGATATGAAGTAAAAAATAATTTTTACTAAAAAATACATTTATAATGTGGGTTTCATAAGAGATTGGAATATATAATAAATAATTTAATTTTAAGTTATTGAAATCGTTATAATTTTCAAAATGTGAAATATTACTTATTCTAAATACTATAGCAATACAAAGGAATGTACGATGGATAATTTATTACTAATAATGAAAATATTTATAAAACTATCAATTAAAATTTGTAACAAGTTGATTTTGCATTATTTCACTTAAAATTAAAACGTTATGTATAACTTATATAAATTTATGTTTGAACTTGCAAGTATTACACAAAAGCCTTTTATATGTATAAAATTACACAACGCATTTGTAATATGTGTCTAATACAATCGTGTTCAAATTCCTTGTTTAAGTTATGTACACCATATCTTAGAGGGTTAAATAAAAAATAAAAAAGTTTATTAAATCAATATTTGTTTCAAATTACCTTTTTACAAATTAACATTATACTATTTTTATAGTGAAATCGATCATTGAACCTTTCATTAGGTTTGTAGTTGCATCGAGCTTTTTGTCTTTAAATGAAAAAGCTAGCTTAATTAAATTGGTTTTAGTTACCTTACTACGTAGATAATATTACAGCTTTTACCCTTGAGTAAGTTAACAATAAGTATTAAGAAATATTTCAGTTTTATTGTTTAATGTGTAGCGCGTCAAATAATTATGAAATAATCAAATTTGTTTGAAGATATGCTTATTGAAGTTCACGGTAGAAATATCAGTTAGTACCTTCTTATTATATGAAATTCACAAGCTTTAGTTACATCTAAATACAATATTTCTTAGATAATAATAATACATTTTCTAATTGTATATTTGATATTAGAATATATAATATTCGTCGATATAGTAACTTTTGGGGTTTATATTCATGTTTTCAACATTTCACATATAATGAATTGTCTTTAATTTTGAAATTGGAAACAATTCAACGCACAACGTATTCACATCTTTAACCTATTTTATACACAAAACCGTTCAGCTGTTCTAGTTAGAAAGATGTAAAATATATTAATTAGGCAACCAGTAGTTTTTTAATATTTGTCACACCTCATTTCAATGACAAAATATAAGTACGTTGATAATAACCTAAAAAATAATTTAATTCCAAATAAATATTAAATAAACCATAGTGTTAACCTATAGTTTAATTCAACTAAAGTTTCAACAAATTATTTGTATAACTAATTCAATGAATTAAATAATCAACTTTTTAATCAAATTTATTTTTCATTATATTAACTAGTATTATTTCAGTATTAATAATATTTCAAATTTCCAACAAATAAATATTAGTTGTGATTAAATAGTTTTATTAAACGGAAAAATGAAATTACTAAATTATGTATGAGACAATTTCTTTATAAAATAAAAATTTTATGAGAAATTATAGTATTTATGTTCTCACAATTTAGTTAAACTTAGAATAATTAGTAAAAAATCAAGCTGTTTCGTAGTTTATCATGTGAAGTGTGACGCCATCAAGTGTCCGCATCATTCGTCTCTTTAATTGTGTAAAAGTAATACTCGCATTTTTTGGTGTACTCTTTGTTTAAGAATGTTTCATTAAATATAAAGATGTATTTTGTATTAATTATTTTCCTAATATTTTCGTTCTTTTAAATGAGTTATTTTAACAATTATATTAGAATATATTAATTTTGTGACTAGACTTTTTGTCGGTTTATCCAATGTGAAATTGAGCTTCAAGCTGATTTAATTTGCGAAATGGTTTTAAAAATCCGATTAAGTAAAAATAAGATACTAAAAATTTGAATTAATATTATTAATATGAAAATATTCGATGCTTGTTTTATTATGATGTATATCATTGTATTTTATAGATGTATACTTTAAAATGATATATATATATATTTAATAACAATAATAACAATAAATAAATTTGATTAAAATATTACACAAAACTTCTAACGTAAATACTATCCTTTTAATGTAACATTTATATTCATGTTATATCTAACTGTATCACTGAAACGTTAGTTCTATACTTAGTTACTAATGTATTTTATTTTAAAGAAATTTACATAATATGGTTCAGTATATTGTTATTTAAATACACGTATATTTATTACATGAAAATGATACCATTGTTCAGCTAATAATAATATACTTAATTTTCTAATCAAGATACATAATATTATCAAAATCCTAATTTGCCTCAAAACAGATTCTATTTTCACATCAAAGACTTTATTATATACTCATTTTTAGAAATATTTTGTGACCGAAGTAGCATTGAAATAGGCAAATATTTACAAGTCATACGTCTTGACTTCATTACATTAGTAGTACAAGCTACAACATCTTTTCAGTCAGTTATAATTAGATAATCAAAGCAACTATTTCTATTTAATATGCTAATGAAGCAGAAAGGTTCCTACAATAAAAAACACAGTTTTAGCGCGCATTTTAAGTTTCTTAGAATATGTGAAACAAGTTTAATGTATACTTTGTTCATTGGACAATCGCATAAAGTTAAAAATTAATGTGCTGTTATGAAGTATTATATTAATTTATTGATTGACAAAAAAAAGATCACTAAACTTTTTGCAGACATTATATATTAATATCACAGACCTTACATTTTCTATCATTCTTGAGTTAAAAGTTACGTCTCTTTCTAAGTTAAACGGAATGTTTTAAAATTTATTTTATTTAATTCACATTTTCATATTGATCATACCAATAACATATATTTTCATATATTGTTATTATTATAGTAATATTAAAAATATTAATTTGACACTTTTTATCAGCATATATTATCAATTTCACATTTTTGTTTCTTAATTAATAAAAAAATTCTATTCGGCTAAGAAGTTCACCTTACATGCACCTGCATAGAGTGAGTTATACTCAAAATTACAACCACCAGGACCCCCCCTGTGTGTTAGAATCACCACGACCCCCTCTGATATTTGTTCGCCAATATTTTATTTTTCAAGCACTCAGATTTATTGCATAAATTTATAAATTTGTTTGCATTTTGTAATGAGATACACTAATCACAGAAAAGTTCTGTTTTGATTAAAAATTAAGCAAATAGTGTAAACATTAAGCAGAACGAAAACGTATTATTCAAATTATATTAATTGTGTAAAGAAATGAATAATTATTGTATAGGATACTTAGACATTAACTCAATGCTGCAGACCAAGGGAGGGGTAACTAACTCATAAGCATACTTTTCAAAACTATTCATAATCCATAAAAGTATTGCCAAATTTTGTATGTTTGGGATGATATTATATGGTTCAAAAAGCCTACAAATGTTTGTATGTGATAAATTTGTTTTGTTCAATAAATGAATGTTTGGTTTCCGATTATACAGCCAAAGATTTGGATTGAGGCAATCATTCAAACTATCTCCTTAAGGTCTAAAGGTTTATAACATCTCGCACAATTTCCCAGAAGCTAAAAATAGTGTATTATATGTAAAAATACTATTTTTTGTAAAGTATGCTCACTTGACACATTTAGTACAATTATTCTAAAATTGTCACGAAAATAAATCTTTCAAATTACAGAAATGTATTTTCTAATTATTCCAGAAAGTTTCGGAATGTTTTTATTTTGATAAAAGGTATTTTCAGATTTGCGATTTGAAATTGTAAAACTCGTAATGTTACAATGCATAAGTTGTTGTTGTTTTTAGATCCGGCGCAGTAATAGGACCGCTCATCCAAGACTACAATAGAGAGGGAACTACTGACCTTCATGGAGAGTTAAACTGAAAATGGTAGAAAGGGCAGTTCAATATATTCGTGCATGGCATCATGTTGTTTTTGACCGCTGGCAAGCTATATCTTTTGAGTTTTGGGGGAAGAACATGTTGGTATTTGTTAAGGTGGGAAAGAGATTGGGCGGAGTTTTGCGAGGAATGCGCAATGGGATCTAGAAAAGGATTTTTCTGAAATGACCATATTTGGAGTGTTGTTGAGGAGAGGGTTGTGTAGCAAGCATTGAGTGGAGAGGGTGTTGACCATCGAGTGAGTAGATTTAAGTGTTTTAGTAAGTGATTTTGTTGATGTGATTGGTGTTAGGATACCTGAGTGGGTGAATGTAATGAGGCGTTTAGTTTAGATGTTATGTTGTATTTGAGTTTTGTGGTATTTGTAGTATTATTATCTGATTATTGATTATCTAAAGTGCATCATGATTTATGTATTATTCACGTTACAACTATGTAAGTCTTTCTCTGTTATTATTCAGTATTGTCTATAAGTAGTATGGAACATCTCTTTCTGCATCATCACCCCCATCCGCCCACGCATTTTTTTTTAGATGACTCACCCCCCCCCCCTTTTGACCTTGACCGATTT